>PVLA01011562.1:0-52077 GCA_004027455.1 Hydrochoerus hydrochaeris | reverse complement strand
AAAGACGAACACTGCGCTTCATCCAAAGGGCACAGTAGCTCAGGGACCCCTGTCAGGGACTCCGCTGTCTTCTTCCTTTGCCATCTGGTAGCAGAAAAGCTGGCCTTGCCCTCTCCCGAGGTTACCTGCCTGAGGCAGCCGCCCAGAGGGAGGTGCGGAGGCCCAAAGCCCTGCAGGAGCTGCCTGGGACAGCAGATGGGGAGTGGGGTGCGAGAAGCCAGCCCCAGCTGGCCGGCAGCCTGGACGTGGCCAATACGACAGTGGAAACATCTGGTCTGAGCCAGAGTGGTCGGTGGCACAGCTGGCTCTGGAGAAGCTGAGGGTCACCTCCTGCCTCCCTCTTTCCTTGTCTTCCTCTTCCCTGGTGTCTTGCTGGCCCACTCTGCCTTCCATAGGGTCCCTGGCCAGTGCTTTGGCACCTCCCCAAGGCGCTAGCATCCTGCTCAGGTCCCCTCAGCACGCCCGTACCGCCTTCACACGCCCTCGGCACCTTGGATGCACACTCGACCCAGGGATGTGACAGTGTCCATGGGCTGCACAATGTGGGTGCCCTGTGTGCAACAGCACCCGGTCAGCCCGAGAGACAGAAAGGCAGTGAGGGAACGAGGAGGGAGGGACAGGCAGCGGGCTGGCTGGACACCAAGACTCATCACCAGACTCTGACCAAGAGGAGGCTGTTCATGAAGAGTGAGGTTACAAGAAAAATGATGGACAAAATGCTTCCTTGCCATGTCTCAGCTACGGGTCCACCCTGCCTGCCTCAGACCCGGTCAGGGCAGCAGCTGCACTGGGACCACCCTGGTCCCCAGATCCCTGCTCCTGCCTGAACAGGGCGTGGTGCCTGGAGACCCAGAAAGCTGGCTTCCCACCTCTGCTGGCCTGTGAGCCTGGGGACCAAGTGGTCAGGTGACAGCCAAGCTGACGGAGGGTGCTCTGGTGACGGGGTAGGGTGACCTCAGCCATACTGATGCCAACAGAGGTACAGGAAGCCTGTTTCAGCTGCATGTGACTCAAGAGGTGGCGGTAGTGTTGTGCCTGGCTGGAGACAGCAGCACTGAGGGAGGGATGGACAGATGGACGGCTTATAGAGTCTGGGTGGAAGGGAATTGGGACCAGAGTCAGAGGTGAGCAAGCGCAGTTTGAGCTTGGGGAGTCCAGGTAGCCTGGGGTGCAGAGAGGGCGTGGACAGCAGAGGCAGTGCCTCCTCCTGAGAATCAGGCAGCTCCTCTCCTTTTGAGGACACATGGCACCACATGGAGGGGACAGCAACATGGTACGCCAAGCAGGTACCTCACGGGCCTCCCCTTGGGCCCCCAAGAAGATGGCGCAGCTGTGAACCCAGGAATCTTGTCACCACCGCATCTCCCAGGGCCTGGGGTACAGGGTACGCATCTCAAAAACACTCGGTGAGTGAGTTCCAAACTGCTTAGGCCTTGGCAGCCCTGCCTTTGGCACAGACCTGGGAACTCTGTCCAAGCTCAGACTCCTGCTTGGCAAACACGCTGAGCGAGGTGCAGGGGCTGTGACATCAGCGGAGCAACGCCCGTGTTCAAGATGACAAAGTGCTTTCCATTAGCCACCCAGGTGCCTCAGAGAGAGCCTGGGACAGCCCTGGGCCTCTCCTGCCACGCAGGGCCCTCAAGGAGAGTCTGGACAGCAAACCTAGGCGGAGCTAATGCTGTGCCAGCCCCCAGGGGACACGGTGACCACTGAGGAGGTTAGGGCTGATGCTGCTTCAGTGATTCCAGGATTGCAGTCGCTTCGCCCTGATGCCCTGGTACCTGGGAATGTGACACTGGACCCAGGCAGCCAGCAGCCTGGCCAGAGCAGCAGAGCCTGCAGCAGGAGAAAATATCTGAGTGTAAGCTCCTGTGTCCTCGAGGCTATTTACTGTACTGCAGGGCTGAGCCTTTTTTCAGAGCGCCTCAGCCGCCCGCCCGGCACCCAACTGTCTCTGATCAGTCTAGAGGTCAAGAAGGGACGCTTGCAACCCCCCTGCCGTGATGGGATAAGTCGGGGACAGCGGCTGGCTCTCTGCCCACCCTCCTCCCGACAGCCACACACGAGGAGATGCTACTAAGAATTTCAAAACTGAAAAAAAGAAAAATGAAAGAATCTCAAGAACGACCCACTTCTGTGCCTTGTCAACTGCTTTTAGAAAGCCCTTGCTAGGCTCTCTAAAAATAGAGATCCTTTCCTGTCAAAGGAGACCGCGAGCCTGTGGGCTCTCCCTGTGTTAATCTCTTTCCCCTGTGGTAGAGGTCACGGCAGGCCTTGCAGCAAGGGCACCTGCACTTTTCCAGTGGGAGGGACAGGCCCTAGCGACTTGAGGTCCCTCTGCTCAGCTCACTCTCCCAAGGCATCCTGGGGAGGTGACACAAAAAGCCTCACAGAGCAGTGGCTTCCCGAGGAGGCGAGGGGTGGGAGCACAGCCCGTTTTCACTTTCGTGGGCTCAGGAAATAGGAGAGACACTGCTGTCTTCCCAGAATTCCTCAGACCGATCTGGGCTCCACGCACCTCCCCTCAGCACTCCAGTCACTGTCACAATAAGCTGCACCGAAAGTCTCCAACAAAATCTCCCAGGAAACCAGACAAGTGAAGGAGAGCTCTCCTCTGCATGACCGCCTTCCCCGGAAACACCCTGACCTCGGTGGGTGCCTGGTGGACGCTTATCTCCTCATTCTTCTAACTCATCTGTATGATGTCAACTGTATAATTTTACTAAAACAAAAACAGCAGAAGCAACAAAACAAACTACCTGGATACAACAATACAGTGATCTGTAGTCTTGGTCTGCCAGCTAGGTACACAAAGGCTCTGCCGAGGAGTTATCTGTGAGGAAGACATTCCTCCAACTTTCAATCTTTAACCAGACCTAAATAACAGAGGGTAATTACACCTTGCACAACCAACTTGACTCTGTAGGACAGAACTGCTCTGGGGGAGATTAGCAAACACATGAGTGGGAGGGTAAAGGGAAAGCTGCAGACTGAAAAGTATTCTAACTACAGATTTTTAAAAATGTATATTTACAACACTTAACATTTTTAAAAATTAAAACGTGCAATCAATGGCTCCGGGTCTAGTGTACTAAGGAGAAAAATATGACTTCTGGTTTCAATCCCAATTACAATTCAAAATTCAACTGCTTAGTGGTTTAGACTGAGCCAATAAAACACAGCCTAGTGTTACAGGTCTGTGTTCCTGGGCAGGAAATGGAAGCAATCCCAGCCTCCTGCTGCAGTGCTGTTTGGAGGCACTAAGCCGGTTTACCAGACTCTGGGATTGGCCCCATATCCCACCAGGGACAGGCCACGTCTGTGACAGATGGAGGTTGTACCTTGGGCAGCACTGCGGAAAGAACAGGTTTCTTTTTTCAGGGCTTTGTGCAGCGACCCAGCAGTATACAACCAGAAGGCAAACACAAAAATGCTAAATAACCTCATCCTGGACACACTCTCCACGAGGAAACTTCAGCATGTAAAGCGTCCCCGAAGTGTCACACTTCCGTATCTACAGCCTGCCGGGCAGGCGATGGTAAGGAGTGAGGCCTTATTTCTTCCTTTTTCACTCCTTCCACTGTCTAGTTCTATAGTGACAGTTACATGAGGCTATTTAAATTTAACTGAATTAAAAGTAAGTAAGTCAGTTTTCCTGTCACCCCAGCCATATTTTAAGTACCGAGTAGCTCACGTGTGGCTGATGGCTGTACCAGACATAGTGCAGACTTGGAGAACATTTTTAGTATGACAGAACATTCTATTGGCCAACGGTGCTTATACCTACGTACTAAGTGGCAGGTCACCTTACTCTCAACGCTCTGCGGGCAGGTACTGGCACAGAACCACCAAGAGGGCCGTCTACAGACCCGTGACAAGTGGGTCTTACAGTTTACACTGACCTCTCCAGGACCCCAGGCTGCAGATCTTGCTTGGTCGGTCTGTCCTTTTCCAAACCAGGTCTAAATGTGAAGAGTGACTTACATAGCACAGAGCTGCAAATTCCCTGCCACCGTGGCTACTGAGCTCAGGAGATTTCTTAGTGTAAGCTCGAAGACAACAAACAGTACCTAATTTCTAAGTAGTCAGTACTCTACGGTACTGCTATCATCACTGGAGATAATCAGTGGAAAGTAGTTTACCTAATTTTCTTTTTGAATATTTCATGATTTACAGAACTGCAATAGCTAAAAAATTATGCTTTGGTTAGGTCACCATTAACTGGTCTTATTACTCAATGTCCCTGAACTGAGCATGAAGGAAGGTAGGTTGAATGTGTGAATGGCAGAGGGAAGGCCAATTTTTTATTTTGAAGAAATAAAATGCAAAGCTTAAGAAATGATCCAACACTGGGCAAACTCTACGAGGCCCACAGTAACAGTGGCAGTGAGAGCAGCAGCAAACACAGGTAACCGTTACATGGCAGGCGTGCTCCAGGGCTCCCCACACGGTACTGCTGGGATAGGGCCACCCTCCCGCCTGCCCACGCTTCCTGTTAGGAAGGAGGAGAGTGAGGCGGGGAGGAACGGTGCAAGAGCGCCAAGGCAGCAGCACGAGAGATGACCTGGGCTGTGCGGCTCCGAAGGCTGTGCCGGAGTCACAAGCCACACTGCAACACAGCTAAACTCCGCGAAGAATGAGTGCTGCCTGCCTCGATTCCGGCCAATGCTCTTTTATCTTTATTTCTAAATTCTGGGGAACCCTCACCTCTTAATCAGTACGCACGCCTTTTCTGTGGCTTTCCTTGAATGTTTTTCCCTTTCGTTCACTGGTGTAGTTTTGAAAGTGTAAACACAGCTCTGCTCCACAATCACTATGTAATAGTTGATACCAAAAAAATGCAGTAGATTCTGTACGTACATAAAATCCAAATTCCAATCCTGGGTCTAATGGCACATGAAAATAAACTTACCTTTTTCTTCATAATTATTTACATACTCTGAGCTACTTGGGGTTTGTCTTTATTTTACTAATTCCAAGCTTGTACCAAGGGTCCCAGATCACATGTCAAAGAATTCATAATTTTAATTACCAACCCCCCTATCCTTTGTTTTGAGACAGGGTCTCACTGTGTAGTTCAGGCTGGCCTTGAACTCACTATGCAATCTCGGCTAGCTTCAAACTCACAACAATCCTCCTGCCTCAGCCTCAGCCTCCCGAATGCTGGGTGTGTACCACCATGCCTTGCTCAAAAGCCTATTTTTTAGAAACACAAAATTTGGGAAGTTGTCAAAGGGATCTTTCCAAATTGGTAGCTTACTAATTTGTTTTTCCTTTGGACAATTCTACCATAAAACAATTCTACCAGAAACTCAAAATTCACACTGTAGCATTACACAGTTAAAAAGTAAGTACAAAAAGATTTTCTGGGACTGAGGTTATAGGGCAGCTGCGTGGCAGACTGCATGCTCAGCATGCACGAGGCCCTGGGTTCAAACCCCAGCTCCAAAGCAAAGGAAACCAAACCGAGCAGTTTCACCCAGTACTGTGTCTTAGATCTTTTAGTCAACTGACAATGAAACTAAGACTGAAGAAATCTAACCTAATTCGGTCACCTTCCAGAACAACTAAGGTCTACAGAAGGTGACTTGTTCTAGATCATAGAGTTCATGAGTCAGAGCCAAAAGTGGAGCCCATGTTTCTGATTCAGCTCTTTCCATGCCAGGCAGAAGGCCACGGGCTCTGCACCATGCTCCTATGGCTCTGGCGATGTCCCCCGAGGCATACGTTTCCAGATGCTGACATAACGGTGCACCCTGCATACCTCGGATACCTGCGCAGCGTCTCAGAGGGACGTCACTGCTGACACACACAGCTATGACACTGACTGGCTGTGGGCACAGTGTGGCTACGCTGGACAACAGCTCACAAAGCCAAGCAGTCAGGCAGGGCCCAGAGCTGCCAATTGCGGCTCCTTTCCCCATGACGATGCCAACAGTTAAAACCTTAAGTAACAAAACACTTGAACCCTCTGTGGAATTAAAGTAACTTTGAAGAGAAAAATGTAAAACACAAAGAAGCTGAGATTTATTTAAACAGGACAATTCCAGGGCACACACCCAGCTGCCGTGTCCTCAGTACCTGCAGTGGACGAGCAGCCCCGATGTTCAGGGCGCTTGGTCCCCAAGCACCAGGTGATCTCTGAGGAAGAAAACGCCAAGTTACACTTAGCAGACTGCATCAGGGCCACAGACAGACACGCAAACCACAACCAGTACTGAAAAGGACAACAGAAAGGGTTTCCTGGCTAACTGGAAACTGTTCCCTGAGCACCACAACCAGCTCAGACCCATTATGAGGAAAATGCCTTTGCGGACAGCAAGTCCAGCATCACGTAATTCACCCAGGAGAAACCAAAAAAGTCAAAGGAAAAGACCTGCCCCTTTTATCTTAGAACAGAAAGTGATCTTTTCAGTTTCAGAAACAATGCAAAGTGGCTCTGTAACAGTCATGTGCACACTGAGAATAATAACAGATCATTCATCTTATTCACCTCCAGTTTATCTATGTTAACTGCTAGCTGCTCTTTGGGTGAATTAAATATCAAAACAGTAAATGAAGCAGAGACGTGGCTGAGATAATGCAGGATGCTGTGATCCTGCGGGGCTGCAGACCCAGGGATCCAGGGGTATGATGTGGCAGAGACACTTCCAGGCCCTTCTGTGGGGGCTCAGCTTGTGTGGTTCCAGATGAAGACGCACTGACCCAGAAGAGGTTCCCCATGACAGCTCTGATTCCTGCCGGTGTCGGGACAGCACATGACGGGTTCTGGCAGAGAAGCAGTCAAACTTACTAACTCTGTGATCCCAGTGGATGACTTTTTTTTTTTTTTTGGTACTGGGGAATGGACTCAAGACCTTGTGCTTTCCAGGCAGGCACTTAAGCCACTGAGCTAAAAACCCCTAGCTCTGGATGACTATTCTTGAAAGAAACAGTTCAGCAACAAAAAAACAGTAAATCAACAAAACCATCAAACATGAGACAAAGGACTTGGAGGAAGAAGTAAACAAAAAAGTCTTTTTGGCTAGGAAATTAAATTATTAGTTAACCTTTTTTTTTTTGGTACCGGGGATTGAACTCATGACTTTGTGCTTAGCAGGCAAGTGTTTGAGCCACTGAGCTAAATCCCCGGCCCTTAACCTAACATTTTTAAGGAGGGAAAATAACCCCACCATCTTTCCTGAATGTTACATTATAGAAATCAATGTAGCCTCTGTAATCCACATAAGAAAGCAAACCGTCTCTGCCTCTGGCTGGTGTCGCGAGAGTCGATGGCCTGGCGCAGGGTCAGAAGCGGGTGTAGGCGTTTCGCTGCTGCTGCTGGGCCTGCTGCTGCTGCTGGGCCTGCTGCTGCTGGGCCTGCTGCAGGCGCACCTGCTGCGAATACGGGTCTTCCAGGGACTTCACGAATATGGTGGTTCTGGGGCCGGTCTTCCACACGATGCCGTTGGCGTCCTTCACGGAGGACTCCACTGTGATGTTGTGTGTCCCAAGGATGGCGAAGTTCAACAGAAACTGGGTGCTGAAGTAGTCGTTATGCGGCTCAACCCTCTGCTCCATCTCATTGGTCATGTTGTCTAGGGGTATCTGGAACGAGAGAATCACTGAACTCAGTGACAGCTCCGTCCACCCTGTGCTCACCGTGAGCCAGGCCCTGTCGGAGCGCGAGTACCGTCACCATTCCTGCTTTTCGGTGAGGCGGCCGTGGCCGGAAGGTGGTCCAGGTCCTCCGAGGCACAGTATGGACGTGCACTCAGGCTGCTGACCCCAGAGCCTCCCTCTGGACTCTTCTAACCCCGCCCGCCTCTCGCTCGCCTCAAGCAGAGCTGCTCCTAGAGCCTTCAGCTCCCCCACGGGCTGCCTCTCCCCCATGCCCACTTTCAGTGTGTGAAATCTAACAGACGGAGAAAGAGCCTCACGGTCCGCTAGCGAGGTACCCGCCTCCCGTCAGCCTCCTCTAACAAGTTACGCCCGGACCTGTACATCGCACTCAAGATTGGTACAAAACACACTCTGACGGGATCATCCAAGCGATGTGCACGCCTTGGTCCTTCGAAGAACAGGATGAAATCTGCTGGTGTGTCCTCACCTCTACCCAAGATAAAGCAAGTCCAGAGGCAGACTTACTCAGGGAAGCGACTAACGGTCATCTAACTGGATACTTGGCCAGACGGCTCTGTTTACGTGTGTGCTTGTGCGGTGCCATTATGTCTAATAGTGCCTACAGTTTTGGGGCTTTATGAGCAGTTTTCATGAGGTCAGTCTTCCAGATGCATTTCCTTGTAATATTAATGAAGTCACCAATTCTTTTTTTTTTTTTTTTAGTGTCTTTCTGAGACAGGGTCTCACTATGCAGTTCAGGCTGGCCTTGAGTTCACTGGGTGGCCCAGGCTGGTCTCAAACTTGCAGTGATCCTCCTGCCTCAGCCTCCTGAGTGCTGGGACTACAGGCATGAGCCACCATGCCCGTTTTGAAATCACCAATTCTTAAGAACTATTTATAGTAAGGGGTGATTTTTTACTCTTTGCAGCCAGCTTTTGTAGGGTTTACTTCCCTAAGAAGAGCACTACCGAAGAACTTCCTTAAAAGGGGCAGAACAGGGGTGGACAGTCTGATTAACCTTTCTGAGCTGCAAGCTCGGCGCCATGAACACTGCAAAGCACCGATGCACGCACAGCCATGAGGTCAGCTTCCTCCTTGAATCGGCTTCTCCTGACAGGCAAGTCACCCAACAGTGCTGCTAAGGCTGAGTGACACTTCTCTTAGCAGAGGAAATTATTATATTTAGGAACTAAGAGATTCATGGTTATTGTCATTTCAAATTGAAAGTCAGGAGAATACTGCAAACTGGGATAAACCACATAAACTCTCACTACTATCTCCTGTGACGTCTGCGATTACTCAGCACTAACAGCTGTGCTTTACAGTGCACCCAGGACACAGCTTCTCTCACCCGTCACCAAACACTCACTGAGTGGCTACATAAGGCACTGTGCTTGTGCCACCAATCAGAGGAAGAAGAGAAAGAACCAAGGTGGAGCCTTGTCACTGAGAAGATAAAGAGCCCCAGAGAGAAGTTACAAAGAGAGCAGCCACAGTGGCTTACAGCAGTGCTGGGCTTTTAGCTGGACCCTGATGAAGAAAAAAAAATTCTGTCCTGTTATATCGTCTTTGAGGAGCCTCCTCCTTGCCACAAGTTACTAGTTTGAACATGTTCCAAAAGCAAGGCCACTCTGGGATCGGAACAGCTCTGCTGTACCAAGGTGAACTTGTTCTCCGGCTCTACTAATGTGGACAAACCACCAGGGAGCCAGAGAGAACAGTCTGCAACAGGGACCCACAGTCGTCACCCCATGTCCAGCTAACAACATAAACTTGATTTTGCCTAGAACCTACTTCCTGACTTCTCCAGAGGGCCCATTCCTAGGGTTGTAGGCCTAAGGGAAGGTTTTATTTTATCTGACCACTGTGTGTTAATGCTACATATATGCAGAGTGCTCCTCTGGAGGGGGGAGCTTTCAGTTTAACTAGAACGGTCTCTGAGGAAGGGTGGTCTGACCGATCACTAAGTTGGGGAGCCAGGTATCCCCTTCTCTGGGCATCGGAGCACTTCTCCCTGGCACTGGGCTTCCCAGGAAAACTCCCACCTGCATCCTGGCTGGGGCTGTGGCCAGAAAGAGGCACCTGAGTTAGGTTTCTCCACAGCTGCAACAGCAGTCAACTTCCTATTCCGCTCTCTGCCTGGATGCTGTCTCTGCGAACTGGTTCAGGCAGAAAAACAAGGTTTCACAGTCTCCTCAGATCCCAATATGTGTGTGTGATTTATGTAACTGCAATCAGCTTACCCACGAAACACCGTGGAAAACAGCCATTGTGATTCTGCCTCCTCCTGAATTACCTTGTACTCCTGTCCAGATTTACTCTGCAGGGTGGAAGAAACATTCAGGCAGACAGACTGAATTTTGCGGAAGAGTCCTGGTTTCGATCCATGCTGAACCACTCCCTCCACCTTCAGCGCCAGCTGCTGGTTATTCTGGACAGCAATGGGTTCTGCAGGGTTCCGGGGGGACGGCGACAGAGCGAGCTGCAATGCAAACAACTGATAAATGCCAGCGGCCAGGAGCAGCTTCCTTCTTCCACACCCGTCCCTATAACAGCTGCAGTCTGACGTGTGCACGCGAGCGAACCCTTCCTCAGGCCCGCCTGTGGCACACCAGGCAGAGGGCTCCTCACCTCAGAGCCTCCTAAGGACCCCTGCACTTTTCCTCCCAAACCTCAGCTTTGCTGATAGGAAACAAAGGACAGAAAGTGAAGGCACTGGTTGCCAGCCTGTGGCGGGCCATGGCTTTGCCAATGAACTGCTTCCGGTGGTGGTGGGGGCAGCACTGTACACATTTTCAGGTTCAGATACTGTCTCTTTGCTCTTGGGTAATTCACTGAATTCAAATGGAAATTAATGTAAAATTCTAGGATTATTTACACAGTGAAGTCATTATGATATAAAAAAGTCAAGTTCCACAAATGAACCAAATAATTTCTTTTTCTTTCCAGTGCTGGGGATTGAACCCAGAGCTCTGTGTATGCCAACAAAATACCATTTTTAACCTTTCCTTAGAGTAGTTTTTAAAAAAGCTATTAAAAAATCCCAGACATAGTTCAATTACAGAAGGCGCAAGTCTTGCTAAATGAAAGATGGAAGAAACTGGAGTTTTCCTAGTAATGTTGAGCTGCTGAACTAGTCAGCTCCGGAGGCTTGTGGGCTCTGGTCTTCTTGTCTAGATAATCACTTTTCCTGATTATTTAAGTCATTTTGAAATTGAATGCTCTTCTACCTGCAAGCAAAAGCATTTGAATAGATGTAAAGGTTCACTTAAGATATTAACTGACAGGGATTATCCAGGAGATATCTCAGAGTGGTAATTTCCTTTTATTTCCAAACAATTCTAATATTTGAATCAACAACAGCTTTTCCCTTTTGAGTGGCCTGAGTATTTCAGAATACTAACTATACTCCTTGGCCACTTCCCCAAAACTTGATATTCAAAGGCGAACGTGTGCGGAAGGGCAGCCTGGTGACATTTTCCTGGCCCTATTAAGCCTCAGTAGGGCATAAAAGGGCTGCTCAGTCAGACTTGGCTCGAGATCCGTGCAGGCCACTATGATAAAACCACTACCTTATTCCTGTCACAGGAGATAAAGGCTCCAGCTTCTCAAACGCCTGTCTCACTGCACTTCGCACTGACAGTTGAAAAGGGAGACAGTTTAACTCTTAATCCCATTCCTTTCCCGAATCTCTTAACAAAGGAAGGAAAGGCATAAAACTAAAGGCTATAGCTTTGTAACAAAACTGAAGTTTAGATTCTGAAACATAGCTGGGTCCCATTTAGTTTCCAGGAACAGCTGGTTTTTAAAGCTGCATTAACCTCAGTATTCCTCCCGTCTTACCTTGATGCTGGTAGACTGCAGTTTCTGGAAGAAATATCTCTGGAAGGACAGGGGAACTTTCAGCAAAGCGATGATGGCATTGCAGAGGCAGGCTGTGTGCTGGGGAAAGACAGGAAACCGTCTCAAAGTGAGCATCCGGATCTCATCAGCAAATGAACTCACACAGGCTGTTACAAAAGCACACACCAAGCAGGAAATGGGCCCACCGTCCAGAGCGCTGTATCCCTATCCGCCCCGTCACTCAGACCAGGGAGCACAACCGCAGGGCTTTACCTTACCTTCAAATGTAACCAGAGGAGGGAGAAAACCCACATTCCTCCCTGGGTAAACTTCACACTTCTACAGACTGCAAAGCTACCAGACATGTTAGCAATTACTGGAGACACTAAACCACAGATTAACCACCACACGGCAGGGTGTGACAAACAGCAGGTAAAGGAGCCAGAGCAGCGCATGGACACCCTGAGCCTGATGCCAGGTCCCCCACAGGACCTGGTTCTGAGCTTGGTGGCTTATTCTTGTCCTCCTTTTCCACTAGCTAGGAGGTTTCTCTGCTGGTTCCCCACAGAGTGGGCAACAGTGGAAACTCACCAGGATTCAGACTAAGGATGACTTCAGTGGCCTACCTTTATGGAATTCTGAAATCTTATTATTTTGAGACAGAGTCTTGTTATATAGTCTAGGCTGGCCTTGAACTTGCAGCAATCCTCCTGCCTCAGCTTCCTGAGTGCTGGGACTACAGGCATGTGCCACCCACCTGGCTTTGAAACTTTAATAAAATACTTTACTTCTAAAATCTCTCACATATGTAACTGAGTTTTGAAAACTTCAGCCCAACTGCAGAGAAACAAAAACACAACTGAATCCCTTCAGTCTTAGCGAAAGAGGTCACAGACTTTAAGGGTTCCAAGGCGTTTTAAAGATTACTCGGGATAGTTTCCCACTCTGCTGATGGCACAGGCCACACACAGGGTATCAGACAAGATGGGACCAGAACCCATGATGCCCAACTCCTTAGTGATTTTGTTCTATTTCATTATTTACAAACTTAGTAGAAAAATACTAAGGCACTGCCAGAGCACTTCACCGTGGGTGAGGGAGAACCGCTCCTGCTCGGCCTCCTGTGCCCTCCTAGTCTTTTCTGTCTCCAAGCCCCCAAGGCACCGATGTGTGACACTCAAGGCTGCCTGTGCTTTGAAGTCCTGCTTCTGGTCAGAAGGCCACGAGCTGCCAGCCTCGAAACATGGCTTGCTTTTAAAAAAGTGTTTAAATGTATGTATGTTATTTATTTTTTTCTTTTTTTGAGACAGGGTCTCACTGTGCAGTTCAGGGTGGCCTTGAGTTCACTATGGAACCCAGGCTGGCCTCAAACTTGTGATAATTCTTGCCTCGGCCTCTGGAGTCCAGGATTACAGGTGTGTGCTACCATGCCTGGCTTAAATACAGCTTTAAAAAGTTGGGCATTAAGGCCAAAAGCAAAAAGAAACAAAAAAGCAATCATTCATGGAGGTAACATTTTATGCCCGAGGACAGAGAGCAGGTCTATTAGCTGAGATAACCACAACACAGATTTAAAGGCACTGATGCCATTTCTTCAGCTCTAACAGCCAGAGCAGCACTGCCATCCTCCGCACCAGGGAGTCCGGCAAGCACCGGTGGGAACTCCTGCCTGTGCACACTCAGGTGCCCCTACGGCTGTGAAGGACAGAAACATCCAAAGGGTGGACTGAAAGCACCATGAATGACGCCAGGGCAGTGAGGGTGGACCGTCCACGGCTCCCAATGATACCAATGGCCCGCTGCAGCATGCAGGCCCTCAGTCTGCCACCGCAGCTCCGGGCCCCTTCCCTGAAGAAAGCCCCTATTTTGCCTTTTAAATCAGGAGTGGAAGCAGGTGCTGCAGTGCCCTGCGGCCTCATGGGGACTGTCCCTAAGGCTGTCGGTCACTTGGGGACACCTATGTAGGAGATTACTATTAAGTGGCACTCTGAAGATGGCAAACTGCACACCAGGACAGCAGAGCAGCAGGAGGACTATAAAGCGCCTGCTAAATCCAACCGCAGTCTCTCTGTCTCGTGTGTCCCGACATTTCCGCAGCAGCGGGTGACGCTTTCCTTCCTTGGGTTTCTGATAGGTCCGACACTGCGTGTGTCTAACTGCCCCCCCTTCCACCTTCCTTTCTAAGCGCCTCTGCTGTCCTCGGTTCCCTTCTCTTCTGGTCCCCATGGTCTCCAGAGGTAACGCACTCTCCTCCCAGGATGCTCCAAGGGGTGATGCTCATGACGTCTGTCCCACCTGCAGCCCAGCCCATCTCTGTCTTCTATCGAGGGCCACCCCAAAGCAGGCACCGTCAGTGGCTTCTGCCACCCTGTGCGTTCCTGTGCGATCCGTCTCGGGAAAGGGTCGCTGAGGTGCAACCCGTCACTCGAGCTGGAAACCTAGAAGCCATGTCTTCAGCCTCATGTCTAATTAAAGCAAACACCAAGCTCTGCAAACATGACCCCGGCCCCTAAAGACCTCTCGCAGGCACCCCTTCCCTTTCCCACTGCTGCTTACATTGGGTCCCACACCAGATGGCTGCAGAGGACTTTCACTCTGTCCCCCTCTAATCCCAAGGCCTCTCAGACATGGCCTGCTATGTCTATACACAGTAACATGCCACTGTTTGTTAACTATTTCCCTCACCCACTTAAAATTCAAAGAAGGCTCCCTAGTGTCTTTGGGATAAAGTCCAATCAAAATGCTTTGTTCAAAGCCTCCTGTCACCCGCTCTGCCCCATCTCGGCTGGCCTGTGCACTGCGGCGGCCCCATGGCGCTCCCTGCAGATGCCAAGCCAGTTCACACCACTGCTGTTCCTCACAGTGCTCTCTGCCTGATTGATGGTCCCCGCCCCTCCTTATCTGTCTGGAAAACTCACACGCAAGCCTGTCTTCTCCCCGAACTGTGCCCCACCAGCTTTACCAATTGTTTGACATGAACTTCTCTGTTTTCTGGTACTGGGGATGGAACCAGTGGTCCTTGCGCTGAGCTACACCCTCACTCCTTTCAAACTGTTTTGGAGGCAGGACCTCACCAAGCTGGTTTTAAACTTTGGGTCCTTGTCCCTCAGCCTCCCAGATTCCAGGATTCCAGGCCTGCACCGCAAAGCCTAGCAGAGTCCCCCTGCCGACCCGAGCTTTTTAGTGGCACTGGGGATCAACCAGGGTTCTTGCATGTCTGCCTCCCGCACTGCCCTTATCTCATGCAGAACTCCGCTGTACCGTGTTTGTTTATAAAACCTTTTCCTGTCAGGTTATGGAAGACCTGTGTCTCTGTCACTTCTCTGTTCCTAAGAGCCAATAATAAATGTCTGAATGTTCTTTAGGTGCAAAGTACCAAATCTATGAATACAATTTGGAAGGAGAGAAAAGGAAACTAACATTTACTAACTACTTCTGATATGGAGGAATTGTGCTAGGAAAGATGCATTACTTATTTAAACTTAACAGTAATCTTAAGCAATAAGCAATTCTGCACTTCATATGAAAGGACATTAAATAATTTGTCTGGCAGAGGGGCAGCACAGGAGTCTGCGTCTAGCTCTGGATGAACTGAGGATGACTCTTTTCCATGTACGAGGTCTCCTGGGCAGACCCTTCTCCTTTTCTCTATCACACTGAGGGGATTCGCCCCCAGCAAAGTGAACTTGCTATTTGGTATCTATTTAACTTCTCAGGGTGGTGCTTAGCAGGTTATGGAAACAGTCACTTCTCAGGGAGACACATTTCTTTCATAGTCTTTACAATCTCCCTTCACAAGCCAGCTTGGTGTTAACCAGCTGTGCCCATATGACTCAACAAACACTCCTGACGATCTCACCTGGGAAGCAGCATGTAAGAGTACCCACCCTTACATCTGATGAAGAACTCACCCTTCTGATTTCTTCTGAAATACCTGAAGAGTGAGCACATAAAATGAGAAGAGAAAAAGCTGGGAGAGAGCTACAGGACTGCCAGCACCTACTACAGGAGCAGGGAAAGAACTCTCTCTGGGACCAAGTTCAGAGGCTGACTACTATGGACTCAATGTCCATCTCCTGAATTCTTATGTGGAAGTCCTTCGATAGTTCAGATCAGTATCCCCCAAACTCACCTGTGCTCAGAGGAAGAGCTCTGGGAAGCAGATTGGATCAAAGGGGCACTACACTCATCAGGGGATTCACCCATACAGGAGCTCAGCAGCTAAAGGTGCTGCCAGGTGGGCCTGGTCAGAGGCAGTCACAGGGCAGTGACCAGAAGGCTGTAGCTTCCTCCTGCTCCTCCCTTCACTTCGGCTTCCTGGCGGCTAAGGCTTCCTAGCAGCTAAGACCGGACAGCTTTCCTCACGGTGGACCCCACCCTGCTGCTGCTGCTGCTGCAGGTAGAGCCGGCTAAAAGCCCTGAGCCCACTGCACCTCTCTTCCTCTAAATTGCGGGGGTTGGGTGTTTTGCTCCATCTATGACTAAGACAGCAGGGGAGGAGAGACTCTCCAAGGTGCAAAGTTCAGAGTTTGGCTGCTAAGGATTCCATTACTATGTCTTTTCATAGGCACAGGTCAAAGCCCTGACATCCAATGTGACAGCTGGAGGAGGGGCTGCCACGCTGGGATTAGTGTCCTGTAAGTAGAGGAAAAGAGACCAGAACATTCTGTCCTTTTCCCTGCACATGGAGACAGAGCAGAGCTTGCCATCTGCAAGCCAGGGAGAGAACCCTCATGGAGCCCAATCTGCCGGCACCTTGATCACAGACCACCCAGCTCCAGAAACGCCAGACGTAAATGTCTGTTCTCGACACATTCTCCATGCGGCTATAATTTGTGTGTCTCGCAGTCAGATGGCTCTGAGCTAAAAACACTGGTGGTACATGCCTGACTGTGCTGCCGGGTGGCCTGGGACAGTCAAGCCAGCAAGAATGACACAATTCAAATCAGAGCCGCCTGGCAGTGAGACACACAAGTTACAGCCCCACTGTGAACTTGTAGATATCAGACACAATTTAGCCTCACCTATCTTCAAAGTTTCTGGAACACTAAAATTAGCCTACACTTGGGCAAAATCATCTAACACAAAGGTTATTTTGTAATACAGTGCCGACCACTTCACGCTGTTATTAAGACTATACTGACGGAGAGAACAGAATGGGAGGTGGACCCACTGTTGAACATGCTTTCACACCACTGAAAAGCTGTGAGCCGATCCACTGTAAATCCTAATGCCTGGGCTGAATTTCCAGAGACAGAGGTACGGGGAGGGGGGCACGTTGATTTACGATTTAAAAAGCTCCCAAGGTGCTTCTGCTCGGTCCCCAGGTTGGGAGCTATTCCAGCTTCATTTGATCTCACAACAGTGCCACGCAGAGGTGCTGTGGGGACCCTGCTCTCCACACACGGGAAGGGCACGGAGAGGTTAACCTGACACAAGGCCCACTTGCCATGTAAGAGACGGGGGTGTACTTCCGATTGAGCAACTCCACCTCCTCCAAGACGTGCGTGTACACGGCCGTCATCCTCCGCTCGTACTCGCTGTCAGCGTGGGCTGCTGCCGTGGACCCGTACTCCTGGAAACTGAAGGCAAGAGCAACAACAGTTATGCAGCCGTTTCCATGCATTAATTTCTTTACTTCCTAAATGTGTCAAGCACTTTCCTTGCATTCTCAGTTAATTTTCCAAGTAACGGATTTCTTTCCCTTTATGGATAAGGAACCTGAGGCCTGGGGAGGTTTATTTACCTACACCGAGGGGGCAAGCTGGAACCTGAACCCAGATGTGACTTCAGATGATGGAAGTCTGCAGTTGAGGACTGAACCTAGGGGTCTGTACCCTCTAGGTAAGCTCTCTGCCGCCAAGCTTCACCCCCAGACCTTTTTCAGGTGAGCTGAGGTTAAGTTGCCAAACTTCTGATCCTCCTGCCTCAGCCTAAGGAGTAGCTAGGATTACAGGCTCAGATGACGTGATTCTTCACCACACTGTTTGTTAGCCAGTATGACAGTGTCTAAACTTGTTGCTACCAGCAGGGAAAGACGTAAGACTTTTGAAAAGATAATTTTCAATACGTACAGGAAGGCGAGGGGCATTCTGGGAAAAGTTTCACCTAGATTTCTTCCTTTTTCCTCTATTTCTGACCCTCAGATTTCTGAAAATATTTCTAAGTGAGATAACATAGTTAACTTTAGCATCTTGACCAGGCTTTCAAAAGTTTTCCCGAGGGCTATTTAAATGCAATGTAGGTAATTTACATATGCTGGATATTAACACTATTATTCCCCTATATCCATGTAAGGTCTTCTATAAACAAAGCTCTTCAAGTGGGCACTTTATACAGATTTTTTTCATTTGATTTCACAACTATTCTCAGAAACAGGCATAAATTCATGCAGATTGGTTCAATGAGGTCAGATGTGGTCACAGAGCAGTGAGTGACAACGGAGTAGTGTTCACATCTGCCTGGCGCAAGCCCTGTTCCCTGCTTGGCACCATATTTTAAGTTCCACCGGGGCAAGAAGTGAAATTACTAAAACGGATCCAGTAAGTAGAAAATAAAGAGCCAAGTGGTCTAGTCTGAGAGCAGCTAGCACTTTCAAAAAGATGGCAAAGGTCTCGGTATTAACCTGAAACAAAACGGTGAGTCACTGCTTTAGGGCAGAGAAACTGAAAGCCTTTTGCTAACAGCATTATTTTTGAAAAATCTGCTCACCGAATCTCAGGCCTTGGTAGATTAGAATTATTGACAGTGAAATATATATTCCAAAACACACGCTTCTTGTTCAGCGACATACCTAGTTAATCATTTCTCGGATACACAACCCATCTTTCTTTTAATCTGTATAGTTTCACACACCTTGTTTATAGGGTCCCGATGTCTTTTTGGGATAGTACATTTTGTTTATACACCTGTAACTTTCACTGCCTGTACAGAAGTTTAATGTTCTGCAATATATTACAGTACTACATTTAAGAGCTATGCAAACAAAAGCAGAGTCATCAAGTTGGAGTTTCCTTTGTCCATTTCTCTGCTCTGAATACTATAATGTGCATTCTGTCCACAATTTCTCATTCAGCCACAAATTCATTTCACGACAGTGACTGGGTGGCAGGAACGTAACTGTGGTGTTAAATGAGGAGCCTGCGGAAGTCTCAATGGAGAAACAATGCAGTGTTTGCTTAATGATTTTGGTAGCTACTGGGGCTGGGAAAAACAATTTTAGTAAAGCAGTGGCAGAGGTATCTTTTGGTTTGGGAAACTAGCGAATAAAATTTTGAATTTCAATTTTAACTGTATTATTAACTCAGTATTTCCCAACAAAATTTAGTTATATAAAAGGTTATTCAAATTCAAACAATTTCTTCCAAGTTACTTTTCCAAATCGATGTTCTGAAAACAAGACAGGAGGCAAACAGATGACAGAGAAAATTTATGTTTTGTCTTTAGTTATGTAGCTCTGGGCAAACAATTGGAAGACTTTTTGTTTTCCCTTCTATAACTGCTTTTCAAAACCACTGTTGTGATGAATAGGTAAAATACCATATTTAAGTGTTCTGTATATTAGCTATTACCTTGCTGATTCTGGATCCAAAATCAGGGCTTCTATTGTGTGAGATATCAGTAAGCAGCTCTGCTGCTGTCTACATTAACGTTAAGGTTATCTATAAACAGAAGAAATTCACTATACATTTCACATTATCTGAATATTAAATAGGTCAAGATGAGGCTGTACTTTTAGTCAAAGTAATCATGTTTTACCAGCTCAGGTGGTCTTGGGGTCTATTTTTTCCTTTTAAAGGCTACATGCTAGCTTTCCTAGCGATTCTCAAACCCTGTCTCAAGGAAGGCATTTCAGAGGCCATCTAATGTGGGAAAGGGGAACCAGCCAAGAGGCTGGTGATCTGTGCACAGCCACTCTTGTTTCTGTCTTAGATCTAGGGGCTCTTCATCAGAGTCTAAAACAAACAAGAAAACAACAAGAAAAGTTTTATTGATGATAGTTTTAAAAAAAGAAAAAAAAGCTGTTGGTCTGTGGAACCTTTACCTCCATGGTTCCTAGCTAGGGCTCAAGAGGTCAATTCCCTTGAAATTGTATGCAATTTTGGGATGCAGGTCATACACACATTTTGTAGCCCAAAGGACCCACACATTTATTAAATATTAATCAACAAGCTAAAATGCCAAGAACTATTGGCTGGCAAATTCTACAACTACTTCCAAATAACTGGATCTTTCCTCTTTCCAAAACTGATTTGAAGTTGCTGTAAGAAAATCTAGAGAACTTGTAGGAGGCTTAGCGATCAAAAATAACTGAAGCTCTGCAAAGATCATGAACAAAGATGGTTGTTAGCCACAAAGGAAAGACGCTGGGGCAAAACAAGCTTTTCTGGTGGAAAACGTATGGTTCTGTCTCCACTCAAGTGAGTACAATGCACGCCACACTCTGCACCAGCAGGATGCAGCTTTTGCTTCTGGCTGGTTGTTTCTCTGAGATGCATTCTTGCTCCACTACCCAGGCTGGCCTCGAACTTGTGGGCCCAAAACATTCTCAGCCTTCAGAGGAGCTGAGACAACAGGTGTGCGCCACTGTGCCCAGGCCTGCGGCTCTGCATATCCTTCCTGGAGGTGGGGGCAGATCACCCTTGAGTCACCCATTTCCCTTTTTTTTTTTTTAAGAAAAAGAGAGACAGATTAAAAAGCAGAATTATTCTGCTCATACTAAAATTCAAAGAGGGAACTATTAATTATAATAAATCTGAGGGTTATTTAATATATATTCTGTAGGTTAGCAGATCTGAAGTACTCAGTCAACACTGAAGACTACTTCTCAAGAAAAAGGAACACGAGGCAAGCTTAGGATACAGTTCTACATTCCTCAACGTGGCCGAGTCAGCATCAAAAGATGCCTGATACAGATCTCCGTATCGGGAAGCCAGGGCTCTGAATTCTTCCATGGACTGCTTCATCTACGAAGAAGGAGAAACATCATTGGTGACAAACACATTAGTGTTAGTGGATAAACAACACAAAAACAAACAAAAAATTCCTAAATGAAAATGCAAAGAAGCATTGAACTCTTGTCATTCATTTTCCTAAACTTTGTTAAATACAATCAAAGAATGGCAAATGATACTAAAAAGTTCATAAAATTTTAACAGTTTAATGCAGTTTATAGAGACAAAAACCTTTTCATATTAGTTTCTTCATGTACCACTAAAATGACTGCAGTTATAAGCATTCTCAAGTGTCTTTAAAATGTAATTCCATTCTCTTCAGATCAACTGTAGCACCCAGGTCACCATTTGTGGCAGGCCAGGTGGGTAACACATTTGATACAATGTCTGAGACAAACCACTGATTTTAATTTTCAGAACTTTTCATCACATACCTAACTCACATCTAATACCTCTTATGTATAAATGAAAATTACAATGAAAGGAAAGGTAAGACATGCCTGATTGGAGATGCGACCACATCTCTGAAGGTCATTTCCTAAGGTCATGGCAATGGTAGTGGCGATTGCAGGGGGAGGGCTTGTCTTTAGGCTATTACAGGTACAGATGAGTTGCGAGAAGGCTTGCAGAAGGTCAATCCTGAGTTTCACAAACTCACACTGAAAACTTAAAGGATTCAGTGGGGTACTAGCAGCCTGCAATAAAAAGGAAATTACGTGGCAGTATTCACATTTTACTATACAGAGATGCTCTTCCCCATGGCCCTTATAAAAATGTATACTTGTCTACTATTACATCCGTCTCTGACTGCAAAGGCCCAGGATCAAACTTCATGTAATACAGAGGTAAACACTGTACTTACATGCTTACTTTGGGCTGTCAGCCTTTGGAATATTTTGTTCTACTTATTAAACATTACATATTAAGGTATTAAAGAAGCCATTTTCACTGTCCTAATTTCTCAAATATGATCTGATTTGCTCTTGTAGGCTGATAAATTCCCCCTGCCCCTTGCTGTTTTTAATTTACTGCTTACCCATAATTTCAGAAGGGTGGTGTACACGTAAATATATATGAAACTGTTACATAAATATGATACAGATCATCTCACCAAACAAAAAACACTGTCAGTTTTGTTCTCACATACATTATAAAACTGAAAAGAGGATGATGTAGTTATGAGAAAGATTTGCTGCTACTCTGATTTTTGACTAACAAGAAATATTTGACTGATGATGTAAGACAACAACCTTGAAAGTGACTCTGCAGCCTTAGATTACATTAATACTGAAGAAAATGTTAAAAAAAAATATAAAAAACAGAAAATTTAGATTTTTCAGGGAGGTCAAAGACTAAGTTAATATTTATTATCCAAGGAATATGGAAGATGTTTAGAAAAAAACTACAGAAAAGAGAAATACAATACCATATACCAAAGAGAAATACAAGCAATGTTTCCTTTTCTTTACTTTGGGGCTCACGCTTAATCAGCAGTTGGGTTATAAGGCGAACAGGTGAAAGGAACATGGTGTAGAGTCAAAAGTATCCTACATATTCTTCAAGAAGAAACTGTTTCTGGTTAGTTCGGCCGAAGTCCCAGCATCCAGCTTCTGATGCGCCTCTGGACTGAGTTGAACCGCTGACAGAATGTTTCCCTACTTACAGTGCTTGCTGTTACCCGTCCTTATTACTTTTCCTCCTGTCTTTTCTTCTTGTCAAACATGTGAATTTGTGTTAAACACGCATATGATGCTACTCTGATTTTCTAATTTGAGTACACACTCTGTTTTGTAAAGAGTTCGCTAAAGAAACCAATGAGGCTAAAAAGAAAGCAACTTGATAAGTTCATTAAAACGTGTGTAAAAAATACATAATAAAAATTTCATCATCCTCTTTTAAGTATAAATTGAGTTGTGGTAGGTGCATTTACTTTGTAAAAGAGATTTTTAGAACTTTTTCATACTGCAGAACTGAAACTCCATACACTCCCCCCCACTAAGCCCTTGGCAAGTGACCACCATTCTATTTTCTGTTGTTAATGGATCTGACTCCTTAAAGAACTTTTTCTCAGTGTTTTAATTTTTGGTTTCTACTGTGCTTGGAATTGAACCCCAGGCTGCATCCATATTGGGCAAGCACTGTACCGCATACCCAGCTCCTAAACATCTTTTACAATTTTTATTTTTAAGAAGCAGGACAACATGCTATTTGTCACTGTATTGGGGAATTAAATGCTTAATGCTGGGGTCCCCATAAGCACACTTTAGCTTAGCAGGTGAAAAGCACGGTGAGATAGTTAACTGCGTGGTCAGCTTGAGTAGAAAACGCTCAACTGACTGGCCTAAGCACAGTTCTGGGTGTGGCTGAATAGAGCTCCCGAAGACAGAAGACACATTCTGGGTGTGGATGGCACCAACCAACAGGCTTGCAGCCTGGATAAAACAAAAAGGGAAAGAAGACAGAAGTTTTGCTGCTGCTTCTTTGGAGATGCTGCAGTCCTTGCCATGGATGGCCTTGGACGTGCATCTTGAGGCTTCCAGCTCAGACTTCCCGGCCTCCATTTGGTTCTTGATAGACTTGCACAGGGCTCTGCAGTGAGCTCCAGGTCCTGAGACTGGAACACCTGCTTCTCTCCCCAGAGTACAGACCCGGATTCACAATATTATCCTTTCCTCCAGTGAACCCTAACTGACACGTGGGTTTCAGAGCTGTGTGATCTCAGGCAGGGATAATTTATGTCAGAAAGCCAAGGTCGGTCCATGCTCATATCCACTCAAGGGCTACTCTCAAGTTCACACCTGGCAAGTGAACAGATTAAACAAAAATCCTCAAAACATCCTAACAGAGTAATACAACCAGAAATGTGGGATCATACTTATACCCCTCTAGACAACTCTCAAGTAGAAGATAATTTCCTTGTTTTTGAAAGAGAAGGTTTTATGTTGCCCAAGCTAGCCTTAAACTCCTGGGCTCAAGCAGTACCCCTACCTCAGCCTCCTGGGTAGCTGGGTCTTCAGATATGTGCTGCCATGCCTAGCTCATATGTATGTACTTTTTTTTTTTAATCCTTAAAGCACAGTGTTTGTTAAATAGCAAGATCTTAAACCTGTGGAATAAGACAACTCCGATTTGAAAGAAGAAAATTTAGGCCCCAGTAAGCTCCCTCAGGTTATCTTGAGTTGGTGGCAGAACTGAAACTAAGTCAAAGGTAACAGTGTGTCAGTTAAGTGCTTTCTTCCTATGTTACAATTCAGTCCTTCAGTTACAGGCAGGGCAGCCCTCATTAAATTCACACACTATAGATCATTATCAGTATGAAATATTCAACAGAATTTTTCATAACTTATGCTATGTTTTTGTGATCCTATTGGTTTCAGGTTTATACATACACATATTTTCCCATTTACTGCACTGATTACAATTTGCTTCTTTATCTAAACTAGAAAATAAAATAATTTTATTGACCTGAAACAATAACCATACCTTTTAATTTTCTGAGGCATCTATTAGCCGACTTATAGAACAACAATCTTTTCCAAGAATAATCAAGAGGAAAGAATTATGGCTGTCAATGTCACTTTTTAAAATGCAGAGCAGAGCAGGCTGGGGGTGGAGCATTTAGCTTGGGCAAGTCCCTGGGTTCCATTCTCAGCATCACCAAAAACACAAAGTAAAAAGGAAAGAAGGGGAGAGGAGCCAGGCATTCAGCTCAGCGGCTCAGGCGCTGGCCTGGTAAGCACGAGGTCATGAGTTTGATCCCTGGTACCAAAGAGAAGGAAGAAGGCAGAAGGGAGGGAAGAAGGGAGTCTTTATGTAGTGTTGTTTTAAATCGCCATCAATCAAATTCTAATCCAAAAATAAAAATTATATTTTTTATTTATTTTTTTGGTCTTGCACTTGCCAAGCAGGCGCTTATGCCACTGATTATAACCCCACCCCTAAGAATCATACTTTAAAAAAATATGTGCTCTACAGAGCCTTCATATTGCCTCTTTTGTGATATATACACTTGCTTTCCTTTGGAGCATTTTTTTTGGGATAGTACAGAATTAAAAATATTTTAAGGCTAGGCATAGTCACGCATGCCTGTAATCCCAGCACTTAGAAGGCTGAGGCAGGAGGACCACTGTGAGTTCAAGGCCAGCCTGAACTACATAAGGAGACCTTGTCTCAAAAAATATTTTTTTTAGATATGTCACAAAAGGATATAAACAGGTACTAGAAGTTTTATGGTTCTTCCTCAATATATTCAATTTTTAAAGTTGTATAACAGTATTTTAAAAATGGTTAATGTTGATTATATACCCTTTACAGAAAAAGTCCTTTGACGAATGCAGAACATTTTCTTTTCAAAGGATGAGTTTTTGCTCAGAAATACAACTGATTTCCAGGACATAAGAAATGCTACTCTTGGGGCCAGGGATTTAGCTCAGCAGCATAAGCACCTGCCTGACAAGCATAACATTATGAGTATCCCTGGTACCCCCCCCAAAAAAAAGAAAAGAAAAGAATGAAATGCTACTCTCTGCAATTCTTTCACTTGCTTAGAAAATAAAAACTGTAGCAGCTGGCTGTTAATCTGGGAAGCAAGAAAGTCCTGTAGCTGGGGATGAGCTCCGTGGGAGAGCACCTGCCTAGTATGTGCAAGGCCCTGAGTTCAAGAGCTAATACCACAGAAAGAACCAAGATGCTGCATTTAGAGAGCAGCTGCCATCTACGAGGTGGGTCAGGACGTGCCTGACGGTGGCCCAGGCTGGCAACTGAGAAGGACCCTCCTTTTGCACGGCTTCGGCAATCCCCTACACACGGCACTCAGTACTCACAGACTCCCATCACCTAGGAGTGTTAAATAAGGGAAGGGCCTAGTTTATGTCCGTGATCTTTTCATTACTTTGACACTGCTAATTATACATACTGCTAAATATACAACTTGATATAACATCAAGTTGTTAAAACAGGAAAACCCAAAACGAGAAGGGAGAGAATTCTCCAGTGCATCACTGTCACCCAGGGAGAATCGGGAGGACTTACTGTCAAGGAAGCAATCCCTTTGTGGTAGTATTTTAAAGACTCGGCAATGCAAGACAGTGCTGAACTGTACTTCTCCTCCTGCAGCCCAGTGAGGCACTGCTCTGCCTGTGAGAACTCCTTCAAACTGTTCAGCCAGAAGTAGAAGTGCTCCGAGGCCACCTGAGCCAGCAAGCTCTGGTACAGCTCTCTGGCCATGTCATGATTACCCTGAAAAAGGGAAAAAGAAAAGCAGAAGGAGCACAGGATGAGGTTCTTACATTTGAAAGCGTTGATACAGCGGGTCCCAGACAAGCCCCAGCCCTGGATAAGCTTGAATAATCATTTCTCACGTTACGTAATTCTTCCAGAAAATATGCTGAGCTGCTTTTATGTAACACACTGACTAAGGTTCTTTACCAAAACAACTCTAAAGAGAAGGTGAATGGAATTTGCCATAATCCAAGTTTAGAATTTTAGTCTGCCCTGCGGGAAGTAAAATCACACACACTGTGTCATCCCGGGTGACCCAGCAGTGTGGGAGGCTGCTGGGGGGAACGCGAACACTCTCTGAGGCCAGGGGCCAGGGACAATCCCTGTGCTGCAGTGCTGGGACACCTGGGCTAGTTGGCAGCAGGAACGACAAATGACAAGCCATGTTGTCAACGGCTCCTGCCCCACATGAGACTGCACAGCTGAGAACACGAGCACGACCACCTAGAGCAGTTATCCCCAAGACTTCTGTCCTAACTGGGCTTTGTGCTCCTCAAAGAAAGGTAGTAAAAATGCTTGGGCTTTCTGTAAGGCTGAGAGAAGAGCAGCATGCTAAGGCCTTGCTGCTCCTGCCTGAGAACCAGAAGGCTGGGGAGAGAAACAGCAGCACTGACTGAGGAGGACAAGAACAGTGGTGGATGTGGCCTTGCTGTGGACGACACGGGACAAAGTGAAAGCATGCTACGACCCCCAGCCAGCCAGAGCTCGGCCTTCAGCTTCCCCACAGCACCAGCACACACAGCAGAACGTGCACCACTATTTTATGAGAAAGGCCAAGATGGATCCTTCCCGTCACCAAACCCAGAACCCATGAGGGAAAAGCACTCCCCTCTTTATTTCCAGTTCTGACCCCGAGTAACAATAACCACAGAATCCAGGGCAGGTGACCCGCACCCCCAGCAACCAATACCCAGCAGGTGCCACGCACCATCCTGGAGGCCTGCCTGGCAATGCGGTACACGGTCCACCCGTTGGAGACACTTTCAAGCTGCTGCTTAATCACGGCCTTGACTTCGGCAGTCAGTGCTTTCTGGCTGGCCACAAAGATCACTGTAGCCAAACTCACCTAACCGTGAACAAGTAAGAAAAACAAGAACATCACATGATTATACCCAGCATCATAGATAATCTACTCAAACAGGAGAAAAATCAATTATGGCTCATTGAAAAGCATAAAATTTGTTTTTCATTGACATTTTAAAATTCTCATTTTGAGTAATTTCTGAGTATTCCACTGATGGAGAGCACTATTTATCAAATCAAATAATTAGAATCAAGCCCATAAATAAACAATGATATAATCACACAATGAGATACTATGCAACAATGAACTGGACAAAGCAGAGATAAACTTATCAAAACAGATGATTAATGAAACAGGGAAAGTGTAACTGATTACTTATAGTGTAATATTTCTGTGAAGTAAAAATATCTAAGGGAATATTGCATATTACTTTGGAATATATACTGAGATCATAAAAATGCAACATGCACGGGGATCATAGATATCAAATCTAGGGCAGACTTTTATCAGCTGAATTGGAAAGGCTCTGAAATCTGAAAGTGTGTATGTTTTGGATTTCTTTTTTCTTTCTTTTTTTTTTTTTTTTTGGTACCAGGAATTGAAGTCAGGACCATGTGCTTGCCAGGTAGGCACTTGTATCACTGAGCTATATGAGCCCTATGCTGGATTTCTGAGCAGTTCTGCTTTTGGATTTCTAGGGTAGGGTCACTCAACTTGTTGTATAAAAGTTGACAGGGTCGGTTTTGTTTTGACTTCATCATGCTCCTGCTTTTGGATAACTACTTTAACCAGCTATTTGCTTTGCTTCACTTTTTAAGTAAAGTCAAACAGTAGTGCTGACTTCCTAAAACAGTCTCCACTAGACCATATGCCCATCTCACAGAAGACAAAGACAGCCGCTCTTTACCAGAAGTTCCTGTTGCTTGTCTGTAGCTGAGCGTCCGATCACCTTGTAGAGCTCCACGAGGTCACCAAGCATCCCGTCACCCAGTACCGGCAGCTGCATGGCAATGGCTGCCAGGCAGTGGCACATCGGGACCCGCGCGGCATCCTGGGCACTGTGCAGCTGAGTGAGCAAGGTCTCTACCACCGACTGGCTAAGGTGGGGCCTGCCCCTGGCCAGCTTCACCATGCAGTTGAGAGCAATCTACGCACCATGGGGAAAATGCACCAGTTACATGCAGAAGGAATTTTAGACATAAGCCAAGTGAGCTCTATATAAGTCACCAAAAACAAAAACAAAAACAAAAACCCCTCAGGTGTGGATTTTTGTAGGTGTAACATTTTTCTTTAACTGTCAAACACTGAGTCCCACACTGAGTCCCACATGAGGCCTGTGACGTCAGGACCACACATCAAAACATCAACTACTCATTCCAAGATAAGACTATTTATTATTTATTTTTTATATTGGGGATCAAACTCATGACCTCCCTCTTGCCAGGTAGGCACTTATGCCACTGAGCTAAATCCCCAGGAAGCCAGGACTATTTTTAAAAAAAAGATGAGATAAAACTACAAGAGATAATGCTGAAGAGGCAAACATATACCAAATAAAATGTCACCGTAACTATACTGCTTTCACTACTTTTCAAGAACTGCTTCTAAAGTGTGGTTTATGAACTATGCCAGCAAATCCAAACTTGTGAATTAACTTTTGTGTATGTGTGTGGAGGTTCCTGAGAATTCAGTTTCCAAAAGAGGTCCTCAGTGACTGTAAGCACACTGAAGTGAAGCCAGATTTCTTTTTCTCTTATTCCTTAGCTGAAATCTAAAAATCAGCTGGCTTCTCCCATTCCGGCTTGGTAATGAGATAGCCAACATTTCCCACCAACAAAACTAGAAACACAGAATCTCCTCACTTTTTCACAGCCAGCTGATTCTTTTGTCAAGTCTCTAAGATCCCTGTTAGCTCCATTCTTCTATGACAACCAGTCTCTCCCTAACTCCAACTTCTCGCAAAGATGTGCACACCAGTCCATCCTTTATACCATAGCCACTCAGCCTCAGTGTGGTGTCTGCAGCCCACGATAAACCTCAGGCTGACAAAGACCAAAGTTCACCCTGCTCTTTATTAATGAAGTGGCTCTGAGCAAGTTATGTGTATAAGGCTTTCACAGTTTGGCACATTAAAGCACAGTAACAAATAACAATTATAGCAAAAGCTGCAGTGTATTATTTTAAAATTCTATTTCAAGCATGTTCCTGAGCATATCTGATGTGCTCCATGACTGAACTGTCGCACTTTTTCAATCTCCTACTATATCATCCAGCCACAGTGGTCAGTAAATACTCACTGTTCTTCCAACATAACAGGGATGTTTCTGCTTTCAAGTCTTTTGTAACAAAGGCCCTCTGAGCTTGAGCTGTCTTTCCTACTTATCAAAATTCTCATCTATCTTGCATGGTTCCACTCATGACATCCACCTGCTGCATTGTCCCTAAGATCCTGAGCTCACGTCAGTCTCACCCAACTCTGTTCACTCATTAAAACTGCACCTTCATTGATATCGCAGAGAACACACTGCAGCCTGCTCGGTACTCTTGATATAAATGTCAGTACCCTACTCCTGATGGCAAGTTCCTCTAACACAGGAACATCTATGGTTACCCACACACATCCCTGAGTCAAGTCCAGTGTTTTATTAAAATCTAGCATTATTAGTAAAAGGAATTGTTTTTGCTTTATTGTGTTCTTAAATTTAAATGTATCATGCTTCTAAGAGGATTCTGAGGTCCTTTTAGGCTGTATTGCTAAACACATGTCTACTTCCTTTCACCTCCACATCACCAACTTTTATTAATCATGTCACCATCTTTATTATCCATCCCATGATGACATCACCTTTTCTTGGCATGCAAAATGAGGCATGATTTCTTTTGAAGCATACCTAAAACAACTGAAGTTCTTCAATGTACATCTAATAGCTTTCTGCTTCTATTAAAATGATTTATTAATTTTGGATCATCACAGATATTTCATATTTCATTCCAGTAACAGTCTCAACTTACATTTAAAACATCTTAAATATTAGTCCAGAAACTAATAAACACTTACATATTAATGAGTTTGGTTAGTCATTTCAGCAGGTTTTGTAGCTGTTAGATTATTTCAGATTAAAACTACTATGAGGTCTGCCTGCTTATATTGTATAGAATTACATCTGTCAATTGCAATTTAACAAATACTGGCAACTAATAGCAAAATGGGCCAAGGTTCGTATTTCTACTTTGTCTACCTCTTAGGATAATAACAAAAAGCTTGTTTTCAAACTGAACTTCAAGCACAAATGTATTTTTAAGCTAGGAATTGTTTTCTCTGAGCCAAATCTACCCCCTTGCCTATGTTGGTAAATAAAGTTTAACTGGAACATGGACATCCTCCCCCTCACCTTAACCACTTCATCCACGGCTACTTGGCCCACAACTGCAGAAGCGAGTAGCTATAATGCAGTGTTTGTGACTGGAAAAGTTAAAAATACCTACAGTCCAACCCTTTACAGAAAGACTACCTTACCCTAGTTTAGGCAATGGAAATGGGCATCATGTGAAGCGATATTTTACCTTTAAAGTGGCTTGAGCACCTGGACTATCATCTTGACTACAAAGCACCAGCAGGGATTCTAGGCCAAAGACGGCATCTTGCTCCAGTGCCAAGAGATCTAGAAGAAAAGCACCAAGCTTTAGGGTGGTCAGCAGAGGACTAAGCATGTGCATGTGTGCAAATACACACATGCACACTCACTCACTCTTACAGGGAAAAAAAACCACAGAGCCTCAATGTAAGAAATACTGTACCCTTCCTAGGAAAAGCATATGCAGCATTACTTCTAACATGCAAACAGACTATTTTCAGACTTTGTTATTTCTACCGCTTTATTGTAGATTATAAAAAGAAACACATTAAATCAAGAGGTAAAGCTGCAAAGCTGTAAGTAAAGCAAAACTGAAACAGCACCAGCAACTTAGCTAGCAAAATGTTAACAGAAAACTGTGCTACAGGGGTTAATCCTCTTCATCAGACTTAAATTATACAGGCCTGTTTTCATCTCATACAAAATAGTTTTCAGCTTTGAATGAATGTTAACCACTGAGAGGCTGCAATGAACACTCCATGTAATCTCATGGATGTTTTCAGTCTGGCCTGAAAGAATGAAGCCCTTATGTTTCATGTGACAGCAGGACTATGACATCTTTTCACTACCACAGGGATACAGTTCCTCTGGAGGATCTAGGATGCTACGAATGGCCTAGTTGACTGTATTCAGGCTAACATACATCAGTGTTGAGAACACACAGCAGTTTTCAATATTATTTGGGAAAAATACTCTTTACTATGCCCCAGATAAATCAGGCTTCATTATTCACATCAGAACAACGGATAACTTTCTAATGAGTCCTGAGTGAGTGTAAAAGCTCGGCAATGAGGGTGTAAAAACGACAGACACAAGCAGTGCTCAAGGCTGGCGGGGATAAGGAGGGCTACTCGCTTGTGATCCCTAACAAGGGTCAAAGTGGGTGCTGAAACACTGTCCACAACGCACTTTCTGTTCCTGAGTGAAGGCATGAAATTCCTCGTTAGGTCAAAAACATATTAGGACCACAGGAAAATATGTGCACTATTTTCTTTGTATGTCTTTCTTGATTATGCAAATCAGCTTAATGCTACATACATCTAGGAGATAAAAGTTTATCACACGTAATGCACACTGTTCTGTTAATTTACTTGTCTAAGTGAAACCACCTGTCGTTCAAGCGCCTTCGCAACAAGAACAAAACTTTCTTGGTTTTGGTATCAGCGAGCACACTCTTCTAGCACAGGGGCAGATTTCCTAAGCAGTCCCCTTCCACAGCACCACACATGTAAAGGAAGTGGTGGGACGAACAGGCAATGCTCCACAAAATCTTACAACTGCACAGTCTAGGCAGTCCCAAGGTTTTAGGGTTCCATTACTCTTCACAAGAATTTAAATGGCCTCGAGGGGCAAGTTCTAAGAACACTTCAGAAGGGAGCAACTGTAGATCAAACACGCAAGCTGAAGATGAGGGAATGAGAGCACACACAGCACTCTGTCCATGCGCCAACCTTAAGTTCATAAATAATACCATTCCTGCGTAAATTCACCTTGGTTTTTAAAATTTTTATTAGTACGTGTTTACAGTACAGAATGATTACACTCATGGTGGGCAGTTGGCACGAGTGTCTAACACATCTTAATTCTTTTTACCTCCTCTTATCCCCACCCCCCATCTCTTGGTTCTTTTCTCATCTGCAAAGGTCTACCTCCTTACTTCCTTTTATTTATCTTGTATTTTGCTCTTTAAATTATTTACATTTAGGGTTTCTCATGTAAGAGCAACCATTGACATTTCAGCTTGTGCGCCTGGTTTATTTCACTCACATTATTATTTATAAAGATGCATCTATTTTCCTATAAATGACTCAAATGGATTCTTCTCTAAGGCAGAGCAGCACTCCATTACGTATAAATACCATGCTTTCTTTAACCATTCATCTGCCAATGGACCTATAGGCCACTTCCAATATTTAGTTGTTATGAATTGTTTTGCTACAGACATGGGTATGCATGTAGTATATAATATGATATCTTTAAATCTTCTGAGAAGATACCCAGAAGGGGACTAGGTGAGTCAAACTGAATTTCTATTTTTATAAACGTACCTTTTTCTTGACAAGAGACAGTTATATTAGTTAGAACTCTTACTCCATGAGCCGCGATGCCCCTGTTATTATGGTAACAGCACTCCTGAGCTAATTTGACTAAATCAGAGGATCTGGGAGAAGCACCTACATTTCCTAAAAAAGAAGAGAAAAACAGTATATATTATAATTCACTGCTATAGTTAAAAAGCAGTTCAATTTACAGATTTAGTACTCTTAGTTTTATGAGAAATTCTCTAACAATAAACTTTAATAAAATTTCTACAACCTCATTACCAATATACAGCACCATTTTTCTCCCTATCAAGGTAATTAAAACAGATATGTGGTAATAGTTTTGTAGTGTCTAAGACCTAAATCAATACAAGGCTTTTCCATAAAAATTTTAAACACAACTAAGAAAAAGTGAAAAAGCTAAAATTACTATAGACTGTATCCTGGGAGTTCTAATGGACTCTGATTAAATTGGGTATCACTATGGGCTTCTTGTCCGATAATCTTCACTTGAAGATTGAAAAAAAAAAAAAAGAAGAGATAAAAGAGAAACATAATTATGTTTGCTTTTTCCCACTTCAAATTGCTGGGATACATTTTATGTCTCAAAATGTTTTGATTACTCCTAGTTGCAGACTATCCCTATTTTTGCAGAAGAAATCAGAGATTTTAAGTATTGTGCTATCAAAGTCAGGAATCTTGTTAGTCGGGCCCTACTTCTGTGCTTTACACAGTATCTTAAGTTCTACGCTTATAGACTGCAGTAACTTTTCAAATTCATATTTGAAATTCTACAAACTAAGGCCCATGTAGTGAATAAGCTACAGGAGAAACTTTCAGGTATATCAGGTGAGTTTCAAAAAGAACCAGGACATTAAACTTGTTCAGCTTCTTAGAAGAGCCTCTCACTGCTGTCTTCCTTTCCTCTGCCTATTTTTCCATGGTCCCTAACAACGTCACCTTGGCTCTCACACTAAGTGTATTTTTGAGGCTGAAGAGGACAAAATTACAACAAACCTATTCCAGATAGTATACAACCTTACGCATTTCTGGTTTAACATAAAAACACCAGTTTCTGTATTTTTAAGATAGTCAAAACATTACAAAGATGAAATTTTATATTCATTTTCTCTTCAAAGTTATGGAAGTGTATTTCCCTCATTCTTTTTCTTGCTTCTGTGATGCAAACAATGCACACTTAACTATAAATCTGCAAGTATGTTTTGTAACATTCATTCTTCTTTTTCCTCCATTAAGGCTCATCATAGGAAACTTTGGGGAGAAAAAACCAGAAAAATTCAAAGAAGAAAACAAAAATTTCCCTATATCCCATAAATCAGCATGAATTTACTGTAATTTTTTGAAATACTATTTCAGAATCTCTTTATGTACACCAATATAATTTAAAAATTAATATATAATTAGGATATATAGATACTGGTCAATAAAATATTGTTTTAAATATTTAAAAATTTTGAGTATTTTTCTGCATAAACATTTTAAGAGATTACATTGTTTTTAATTTTGCCTTACTTAAAAACAGTTTTCTAAGATAAAATCCTATGGTTCTAATAGTACGACAAATAGAAAAATGTACAAGGCTAGTGATAAAAGTCTCCCTCATTTACCCAATGTTACTGTTGGGGCACAATTATAATGTAAGAACACAATTATAAAATAACGAAGTTATAGATATTTCATGATCAATTAGAGGTGTCTGACTAAACTACTGTTCTCCTGTTTCTGCTAAATTCAACTGACCCTGACAGTGTCGAAAGCCCAGCTGCTCTGTCTGATGAACAGTCATGGTAACTGTCTGTTCCTTTAAGCAGCCTGGGCTGGTCCAGAAAGCCTTTAATTATGCTCCTCTGTGAGGGCCCCTCCCCTGGTGCCTGGACTGTTTATATTATGATAAACAATTCCTTTATTTCAACAAATCTGTTCCAGACTGGTCTGCCTGGCAATATATGACTCAATGCATGTAACCAATTATGTAACCTTTTGTCACCTGTTTGGTACCTCCCATTTCTAAACTGTATATAAACTAAACTCTCTGTAAATTAAGTGCTGTTGCCTTTGTGGAATTATCCCACAAAAGACTGAAGATTAAATGCTGCCTTCTTTTTTTTTTCAGGTACCGGAGATCGAACTCATGACCTCGCGCTTGCCAGGCAGGCGCTTATACCACTGAGCTAAATCCCCGGCAATGCTGTCTTCTTATCTCCTCCATGCAGAGTCTTCCTTTTGGCTGGGTTTGGCTTGGGAATTTTTTCACAACACTACCAGTTTCTTAAGTACCATTCCAGAGACTATAGATCAGCAATTTTTCCTTTTTATATATTATCCTGGACCACACATATTTTTCTTTTAAAATATTAAATCATAGGGATTATTCTATGACATATATTCTTTTAATAAAATGCCATGTATTCTTTTAGCAGATTGATTTCTAGTGTGGTGATATATCACAATTTCTTAATGAGTCTCCTATTGATGGATCTTTTTGTGATGCGATTACTTCCTCTACTGATGGATATTTTACTATTACAAAGAATGTTGCTGTAATACAATCTTATACATAAATCACTTCTTGACTTATGACTATTTAAGTAGGATAAATTCTTAGAAGTGGAATTTCTGGGTCATCAGTAGATTAAGGAGTACTTGAAATTTGCTCATGTAGAGGTCCGATGACTTATATTCACACCAGCAATGAGAGTGGCTGTTTATCCACATCCTTGTCAACAGAGCATGTTGTCAAACTTCTAAATCTTTGCCAATCTCTTGGATTTGATTTGTGTTTTTTAAATTTGCACTTTTCTTAGATATGGATAATATTAAACATTTTATATGGGTAAGAATCATTTGTCAGAGATAATTTAGATATACTAAATTTAAATTTTTTACAAACTAGTTCTGGTTATATTGAAAAATTCTAACAAAAGGAAACACAAACATTTATTATTTGGTAAATAATCTTATTTTGTAAAATACCTGATTTCTACTTTTTTATGAATACTGCCTAGTTTAATTCCATATATCAACTACACTTTTTTTTTCAGTACCAAGAATTGAACTCAGTTGTGCTTGCCAGACAGGCGCTGTGCCACTGAGCTATATTCCCAGCTACATTTTTAACAAACTTTAATGAAAGAATAAATATCCAGCTTGAGAAGTTCTTAAACTGACACAAATGCTCACAAATGTGTCTGGAATTAAAAAATAAACAAAAGCCATCATGTATCCAGGTGTGTTAGGTATTAAATAAAAATAAGACTCCCAAGTTGCAGGAACACTCTAGTTAGGCAAAGGCAAAGGCACCTTGCCTGTGTATGACTTTGAATACATCTCTAAACTGCTGTGAGTCTGTTTTAATACTTACAAAATCCCCTGCACGTACTTCATTTGAAAGGGTACTTACATGAGGAAGCTCTTATGATTTATAAGAAATAAGACTATGCCTACCACCGCTCCCTAAGAACACCCTGTTACGTAAGGGTGTTAACTGTAATTTCAGAAACTGACTGGCTGACTTAGGAGGAATTTACTGAAAACACTGAGTACATGGTTAACTTTCTAAAGAAAATCCCATCTCTTGTAAGCACTCCTGTTTGCCACAGGATTTCTAATTTCCTCTTATCAAGAGGTGTTTATTTCACCACCTATTTAGGCTTGGCTGGTGACTTGCTGTGGCCAGTAGGACTCAGAAAATACAACACAAACAGAAGGTGAAAGCTCTATCCATCGGTGGTTGATTTCTTTTGGCTCAGCTAGCAGGTACAGTCACTGACTGCCACACAGAGCACTAGGGTGCCTCAGCTGAAAGGTTCCACTTTTGGCCTGTGAATGTGCCAGTGTCAGGTCAAGGTTCCAGACACTGCAGTCATATGATGAACTCAGAGGAGACCAGAGGAAGTGCCTAGCTGAGCCCAGTCACAACTGCTGATTCACAGGATCAGAATAAAATGCTCACGGCTTTAAACCACTAAAGTTTTAGGATTTTTATAGAGTATCAGATACCTGACAGAGAGTACTTAGCAGAACTATTCAAAAGATAGAATGCAAAATCAGAATACAGGAAAGATGGGAGGCCAGGACACAGACAAGATTACAGTTCAAAAAGCAACGCACAGAATTAGACAGCGAAGACACTGTGGGTCCTATTACTGATGTCACAGATTATGCAGCCATCCTAGGTACAAAACATGGCAAACACCCACTGCTACAGTGTGTTCTGGAAACAGGATGGCGTTGTGGCCGTTTCTGTATCACTGTAATGGACTCTTTAAATTCCCACTTATCGTTATCAGTTCCCACTCAGTCTATGGCATGGAAATGATTGAGTCCAGGACATGTATGTGAACCCTGGCTGTAAGAGAGGCCGGAGTACTGCATCAGGTCTTCTCTGCTTCCTATTAACATGTCCCCACAAGATGAAACCACCAGCGGTGCACGCATGACTTGTACCACTCAATGAGACTGTTCACGCTGCCTGACGGGACAGTCATGCATTTACTGTCAGTGATTCAGAGCCACCGGCAGTGAGATACACGAACTGTGGCCCCCTTGTGCGTGTGTTACGATTTGATAGGGCATTTCCCTGACTCAATAAATTCATGCTGTGCAGTGACAAGAAAGGACAAATGTAGGTGATAGCTCTTTAATTCAGTTCATATTAAATCAGTAAAAGCAGCCATACAGATTCCACAAAACTGTCACAAAACAAGAAAAACTTTAGCCTTCCATTTTGTGACAGTTAAACTGGTTTATTAAACTGAATGGTTTGCAAGCCACCCAGGAGATCAGTAAGCACATGTTAAGTATGTCTGGGGGGTTACGGAGGCCTGACCTTGGAGATCCATCTTGCCTCTGACGCCGTTCTCTGCCTCCTGGCTGACCCCTGGCTGCCATGAACTAGGCAGCTTTGCTCCACCACACCCTTCTGCCATGATGTTTCTGCTCTGGAGCAACCAATCGTGGACTGAATCTTCTGAAACCGCAAGCCAAAATAAACTTTCCCTCTAGTTACCAGTGTCAGATACTTTGTCCAGTAAGAAGAAAACTGACCTCAAGTCTGTTAGGTAAGCAAGCTCCTTAATGAGCATTAATTAAGGCATTACAGTCATTTTCAACAAGTAACTAGCAAAGCATTATTGAAGGAGGGCAAAGCTGTAATCATTTTGCAGTATAATAATTCACATCCAAAAGGAAGCATATAACATTTGCTCTTAAAATTAATACCATTTCATCTTTGAAATGTACTTAAATTCAAAGGATACTTTGAATCTCATCTATAAAAGTCAACCAACTATTCTAGATATTTTCAAAAATATTTTCACTCGCATATAATTCAAACAAGAACAAATCAGAGAAATAGTATCCTTGAGTTAAGATCAAGGGGATAAAGGATTTTTATTATAAGCATTGAATCATTTTCAAATAAGTCACTAGCATACAATGGCATATAAGATTAAAACTTTCTCTGATTTAAAGCTTTATGAAGGAACTACTTGAGACATAAGCATGAGTAAAGGACTCAGCACTTTAACTCTTTCCTACCTGAAGCTATGCTGAAGTAATGTTTGACAGCGATGGTCCCTGATAATGTGGAGAGGACAGACAGCATCCCTAGTTTTAAGCTGTCATAAGGCGTCTGGAGTGCACATTCACAGAGAGCCTGAAATACAGAGAAGTGAACACAGAACTGAAGACATTGATATACTTTTAAACTGTTAACTCCATTAAATTCTTTATCTTTTAGAAAAATTCTGTATTAAGATCTTTTTTCCATAATAAAAACTTTAGGTCAAACTGCTAAACTCCTTAAAAGTGTGTAAGGAGACATGACACTAAATATAATGTGGTACCCTGGAAGAAAACGAAAGTTAAGAAAGTAGAATAAAATATACACTCTGATTAATAACATACCAGTATTCATATGACAAATGTTCCATATTACTGTAAAAAAATCATTATAGGAAATTGGGTGTGGCATATGTATACTATTTTCTAGTTTTTCTATAAATATGAGATTGTTCTAAAACTTCTACTATATTTATTACTTCATTTCAGTGGTAGAGATTTTACATTATGTGCATTATACTAATACAGAGTATCACAGTCTGTCTAGCTTACAAGTTTATGAGTCAGCAGAGCTGCCCTTCCAGTTTTGTTTGTCTTTTCTACTTCTCACCGCAGTGGCCTGTGGTCGTGACCAGAACCAAGGTGTTGCTGCCGACTCTGGCCTCGGTCTGGGTGCCATTACTCTGCATATCAGGATAGCGTGTGCTACACACAGCCTGCCAGCTACGTGGTTAAACTGATTCCATTCTCCCACAAAGAGGAAGTGGGAGCAGAAAATGAGCAAAACTTAAGAAGTCTAGGGGAATAATAAAAAATTCTGGAAATGGTTAAGTATCAACGAAATTTTGAGGGGATTCAGATACTGTTTCCAAAGATCACATGGATGAATTAATGTCCCAAAACATTCAGAAAAAATATGATAAGCAATAGATTCAAATATATACCCAGATTTAATATATGATAATGGTACTTCAAATCAGTATTAACATTTTACAAAGCTTACAAAAAGGAAAACTGGCTAGTCATCTGAGTAAAATCAAACCAAATGTTTTTTTATAGTTAACAATGGAACTATAAAAAGTACTAAGAGTTAACATGAAAAAACATAAAAGATCAATAAAAGACCAATGATCTTAATATATAAAAAGTTCTTATACTAAACAGGCAAAAACCCAATGAAAACTGGTAGCTTACAAAACTGACTTATATAAATCCTGTTAAAGTAAGATTTTAGGTGCCCGGGATAAAGCTTAGTGGCACAGCACCTGCTTGGGCAAGCACAAGGTCATTAGTTTGACTTCCATAAAAAAATTTTTAAGTCTCATTTATAATCTGAAAAAAATTCCAAGAAGTACTGCCTTTTACCAATCAGATCACCCAAATAAATACCCAACTCTGAAGAGTATGAGGACATAGGTACTCTCACGGTTGCTGACATAAATTGGTGTAAGCCTCACTAGCAGGCAATAGGCATCAACACTAAGAATTTTTTAAAGACTTATTATTGGACCCAGCACCTCCCTTCTGGACAATCACGTCCACAGCAGTGACTTTCACAATCTGCAGCAGGACCTTGGCACTCACCCTTACCTGGTTTCAACTGTTTGGTCTGGAAAGAGGCATGGGTACAAGGCACTGACAAGTTGGAGCCTCCCAGCTGAGCACCAAATGATGAGTACCAGGACTCAGTACGTGTGTCAAAATGTGGAGAGTAAATGCAAATAATACAGGGGAAAAAAAGAAAGAAAGAGACCCAAACCACACACACAGACACACACAGACACACACAGACACACACACACACACACACACAATACACACACACGCCCACCTGCCCACACCCCAGGAGAGCTGAGAAGAGACTGGCAACGGTGAACACAGTGAGGTTAGGAGAGAGTGCGCAGGCCGACCCGTAGCCCGTGTCTGGCAGTGTCCAGGCAGACAGGGAAGGCAGCCCGAACTGGAGTTGGCTGGTGGGAATGGAGATCAGAGGGTAAGCGGGACGGAGATTCTGATTCTGAGTGTGTTTGTTGTTTGTTTTGTTTGCTTTTGCACTGCTAGAGCTGAAGCCAGGGCCTTAGGTATGGGTTCTTACCACAGAGCTGCACTCCCATCCAGGCTGAGAGACTTTTTTTTTTTTGTCTTTTTGAGACAGGGTCTCTCTATGCAGTTCGGGCTGGCCTTGAGCTCACTTTATAGCCGATGCTGGTCTCGAACTCACAACAATCCTCCTGCCTCAGCCTCCCAGAGTATTGGGATTACAGGCGTAAGCCACCATGCCCGGCCCAAAGGCTGAGACACTCTGGAAGTGGCTGATTATACAAGACAGAATGGACATTAAGGATTCAATGCGCATTATATGATTTCAAACATGGTGACTAGATAAGGTTGATTAGCCAATTTTAAAGGCAGGACAGAAAATACAGGATGTAAAGTCTAAGAAGAAATACTCATCAAGTAATTTGGAATCCAATATATAATATGCTGTTATTTGGGAATTCTGGCTCGGCCATTTGCCACATTTGTGATCTGAGCTAATCAACCTCTTTGTAAAATGGGGTAAATATTTATAAGGAACTGTAGTTCCCACATGAAATATCTGTGGAAAAATGTGCAAAACATTATACATTGACACTGCTCAGAGCTATATGGATCATGGAAAGCAGGTGAGAAATATTTAATATTTCCTTTTGTAGCCCTGTCTCAAAAAAAGAAAAAGAAATACATTAATTTTAAAAATGGGGAGACATCTGTTAAATAACTACTGAAAGTCAAAGCAATTTGCACTGTACACAAACTACTATGCTAGAAAATAATACTGTCGAGCTCAGTGCACCAAGTAGATGTAGGAGCTGCACGCACTGCACTGGGGGAGATCACCAAGGTGAAAGAGCAAAGGTGAGAAAGCAGAAGCCAAGGACTCAACTCTGAGGAGACAGGGTAGACTGTCCATTCTAAAAATCGAAGACAATAAAGGTAGTAAAAGCCTTTGGATTTAGCATAAGGAACATTGGTGAGCTTTTAAATGTTTCAGTATATTTGATACAAATGCAAAAGTATATTTTAAAAAGCAAGGGATAAGGAAACACAAGCAGTTGCAATGCTATTTATGAAGTTCAAAACAAAGTGCTTTATAACAAAGTGATTAGTTAATACTATAGTTTTGATTTATTCAAATACTTCAGAAATTTTAAATAAGGCAGTTTTTTAAAAGTAAATTTACCATTTCAAAAGGTAAAACATCAGAAAACCTTATAAAATGATTTACAATGTTATCTTCTAATTTCTGTCATGTAGCACATTATTGGGTATCTAAAATGGTCTCACTAAGAACACAATGATGTAAGGTTCATTGATTCGAGTAAGCAAACTTAACAGAGCAAACCATAAAATTCTCTAAATAGCATATAATCATATTTCAATGACGAATCTAGTTCAAGTTTCTGTTTCAAGGACATTACCTATTACACAATTATTCTTACTAGAAGCATTTTCCATACCAACAAAGATGAAAAACTATCTCTTCAAATGTATTCCCCTTTCTCACTACCACTGATGCCTTTCTCTTTGACTATTTGGTCTGAACTTCTCCCTCTAAGCCAGCTTAATTCACTGCTCAACCAGGGGCCCTGGCCTGAATCACTGTTTTCTGGGTCAGTCTCTAAATAGTGACTTCTTCTTTACCCTGGAATGGGACTGGCCACCAGGGACATGTTCTAGAAAAGTTTGGTAAAAAGAAGCTCTTTCTGTTTCTGTCTGTCTCTCCTCCTTTTTCCCTTCCTCTCTATTGTATGATACCAGGGACTGAACCCTGGTCCTTTGCACTGAGCTAGACTTTCACACCTCTTTTGTGTTTGTTTGTTTGTTTGTTTTTAATTTTGAGACAGCATCTTACCAAGTCACTAAATTGCTCAGGCTGGCCTCAAACTTGTGATCCTCTTGTCTCGGCCCTAGAGTACTGGGAATATTCAGTAGGTATACAACATCACACTCAATTGCTTATTCTCCTTAAAGTGAGAATGTTAAATTTGAAAGTATTGTGTTAGAGACACAGCATCTCTAACAGACTTTCTGTGTTTCCACTCTAATAACCTCAAAGAAAAAGATTACTAAAGATAACTAAACTAATTCTCTGGTTTCACTTGTCATCCGCTTAGATCTAGCAAAGTTCAAGTCAAAAACTCTCAGGAGCGATAATGCCAAATATACACCTTCGAGGGTATCTAGAACAAATAACCTTTGCTTTGCAACAGAGGTTATATAAATCAAATAAGATTTATTTGTTCAGATAAGACTGCTCTGATATCAGAATACTATAAATTATTCAGATAAGACTACAGATAATAATGTGATACATGAGATTAATACAGATTAATACTAACATGTAAGGCATTAAAAGTCAAAGAAATAAACACAGTAAAATATTTTAGCTGCCATGAAATTTTTAAATAATAATACATCATACTTGAGTCTTAATTTTAGCACTTCCTTCTGGTTTTTAAAATAGTATGATAGCCTGGGATATTTGAATCCACATGGAATTCATAAAACTAAGCAATAAACTAATAAAAGTAGCCATGGAGTATACATGATTTGATTTTAGAATACCAAAACTCAAAAAAAATAACTCAGCAATAAGATTAGTCAAGTGGCCGGGTGTGGTGGCTCATGCCTGTAACCCCAGCACTTTGGAGGCTGAGGCAGGAGGATCGTTTTGAGTTTGAGACCAGCCTGGATTAGTAAGTGAACTCAAGACCAGCCTGAACTACATAGCGAGACCCTGTCTCAAAAAGACCAAAAAAAAAAGGCAAGTGGAAGACAGAAAAAAAGAAAGTAGTGAAGGAAGTCCTAGAATAATAATTACTTTGATAACTGTGAGTAAAACTCAAATTTAAAATCAATACACTGTGACTTTATAAAGGTTAATCATTATATCTGTTTTCTTCTGATATATTTCAATATTCTAAATCTATATCTTGGCTTTGAAAAGTGATTATTTCACTATATTCATTTAATTAAAATCAATACATTTGGTTTTGAGTCAAAGGAAAAAAGTTTGGGAAAAACAAATATTAAAAAATATATTTAATTAGGCTGGGGATTTAGCTTAGTGGCACAAGCACCTGCCTGGCAAGCACAGGGTCATGAGTTTGATCCCCAGTACAAAAAAAAAAAAATATGTATGTGTATATATATATATATATATATATATATATATAAATTTAAAAGGAAAAAAGTCACAAGAAAAATGAATCAGAATTAAACATATCAATAAGATATGGTGTAAAAATGAAATAATAATAAGCTATAGGATCAATGAGATAATTAAATTTAAAAAGAGAAACATTACTGTGTAAAAATGACTTTGGCTGGGAGTGGTGGCACAGTAATCCCTGCACTCTGGGAAGCTGAGGCAGGAAGACTGCAAATTTGAGTTCGCAGTCAATCTATTAACTCAGTAAAACCCTGTTTTAAAAACTAAAAAAAGAGGGGATACACCTCAGTGGCACAGTGCCTGTCCGGCAAGCGTGAGGTTGTGAGTTTGATTCCCAGTACAAAAAAATTTAAATAAAAAAGGGTTCAGCCATCTGATCTCTGATAAAAGGACCAAAAACACGCATTAGAGTGAAGATAGCCTCCTCTTTAACAAATATTGCCGGGAAATGCAAAAACTGAATCTAGATTCTTAACATGTACAAAAATAAAAGTGGGCCACAGATCTAAATATTAAAACAGAAGGACATTGCTGTTTTATAGATAAAACTCTTGAAGACACAGGCATAAGACTTTCTGAACAGAATCCCATTGCACAAGAAATAACATCAAGAATGAACAAACAGGATCATATCAAAAGCTTCTTCCTGCAAAGCAAAGGAAACAACTAACAAGTGAAAAGACAACCTATAGAACAGGAAAAAGTTTTTGTCAGCTATTCCTTGGAAACAGGACTAATGTCTAGAATACATAAAGAACCACCCCCCCCCCAAAGTAAAAGGCCCAATGGAAAAAATGCAGAAACACTTTCCAGAAGAAGTACAAATGGCCATCAATAAGTATGTTAGAAAATGTTCAGCAACTCTGGCCATTACTGAAATGCAAATTAAAACAACACCAAGATTCTACCTTATTCCAGAAAGAGTGGCTACTACCATCAAGAACTCAAACAGTAGCAAGTGCCTGGTGGGGCTGTGGGGAAAAGGAGCTCTTCTCTATCCCTGTGGGAAGTAAACCGGTACAACTACTACGGAGGGCAGTATGAAGATCCCTCAAAAACTAAAAACAGAAATTCCATTTGACACAGCTATTGCCCTTCAAGGAAGCCTCCCAAAAGAGTTAAAGACATCGTCTCAGCACAAGTTAAACGTGGCCTATATACCCACCAAAAGATGTTCGGATAAAGATAATGCAGTATTCTACATGACTGAGTAGCACTCTGCCATAAGCAACCATAAATGTGAGTCAGCTGTAGGAAAATAGATTCATCTTGACACAACAATGTTAGCTGAAATCAGACACACAGGCTTCAGTGCTGCAAGGTTTCTCTTATATGAGAAACTCGAAGTATACGTAATTTAAAAAGTAAATACAAGATAGATCATAGAAAATGGAGATAGATTTTTTGCAAAAGGGAAGGAGACCCTCCCTTTCAGGGGAGGGAGAGAAGAAGGAGAACGCGAAGAAGTAAAACATGTACTGTACCAACTTCCCAAGAGACTGTACATTTCTGCAAATATATACTAAAAAATATTTTAAAAAGTGGTAATTTGGGAGGCTGAAGCAGGAGGATTCCAAGTTTGAATATTGTTTCAGCAACTTAACGAGACACTGTCACAAAAAATAAACAGTAAAAAGGTCTGGGAATCTAGTGTAAAGGTCCTGGGCTGTCTCCAGGATCTTGAAAAAAAAAAAAAAAGTGGAAAATATTACTTAAACTAATTCCAGGGTCAAAAAAGGAAGTAAAAATTGCTCTCATGGAAATAAAAATAAATAAATAAAATTTATAGCAACACTAAAAGCCCCCAAATACTTAGAAATAACCTAACAAAACATGTGCAAGATTTGTATGCTGGAAAAGCACTGATGAAAAACTGAAGAAACAAGATGTACCATGGTTACCGGTCAGAGAATTCAATGCTACTAAGATGTGAATTCTTCTGAAATTGATCTATAGGTATGAAGACCCATCAAAATCCCAGGAGGTTTTTAAAACAGAAACGGACACATTGTACGTTTAAATAGTAAGGCAAAGGATACAGATTAGCTAAACCAATTTTAAAAAGAACAAAGGTAAAGAACTCATACCACCTGATACTAAGAGTTACCATAAAGCCATAGTAATTGAGATGGTGCTACTGGCTTAAGAACAGATACACAGACTAATAAAACAGAAGGCAATCCAGAAACAGATTTACTAGGATTGATCGACCAATTTTCAAAAAAGATGCTAATTCAATGAAGAAAAGTTGGTCATCTCCACAAACACTGTATAAATATTACACAAATGTACCTCAATCCCTACTGTGTACCATACACCAAAGTCAACTTCAAATGGGTCACACACAGCTATACCCAGCTTTTCTAGAAGAAAACAAAGGGGTAAACCTCTGTGACCTTGAGTTAGGCAAAGATTTCTCATAAATACATTATCCACTGCAAAACAATTTTTAATAAACTGAGTCTCATCAAACAAGACACCATATTAAATGCACATACTGGGAGGAAATACTTGCAAAATACACATCTGATAAAAAGATTCATGTCCTAAATATCAAAGGAACTCAATAAAATAAAAAGCATAACCAAAAATAAACAATCCGAGTAGGCACTTCACCAAAGCGGGGGTATGAATGACAAGCCTGTAAAAGAAGTTCAACATTATTAGTCACTATGGAAATGTAAACTAAAATCATAAGGAAAAGAGGAACCACGCCTTCCTATGAGCCAGGCTCTGCCATGGGGATCAGGAAGAGACTTGGCAAGAAGACAAAGCATGCCTTCCCATGAACCAGCTGGTGCACGAGCTGGGAAACCAGAAGAGCAGCCACCCCCCATCCCAATCAACTGGCTGATTCAAAAGACTCAGGGTGAGATGACAGCAACTGAAGTGAAAGGAACAGCTTGATGCTTGTGTTGATTGACTCTGCAGCCCTGGGGCTGATGGTCTGGGCATCCACTTGTAGGATGGCAGTGTGCCTTGTAACTGTGGGGAATTTCTTTCTGCCTTGTTTTTGAAATCCAGTGTTTTGTTCAGTTTTAGTGTTTTGTTTTATTCCTGTATCTTAGGAATACCTTAGTAACTACTTTAAAGGTAACAATATGCCGTATAACACCATTGTTAAATTCCTATCATCTTATTTTGAAAACCTATGTAGCTATTGTGTTTTGTAATTGTTTTGCTTTTGTTGTTGTTTTTTAGATTTCTTTGCTTGATTTTTCTGTTTTTCTCTTTAAAGTAAAATTTAGAAAAATAAAATAAAATCATGAGGAAGTACCACTATGCATCTCCAATGCTTGCAAAACCATACAAAACAAAGTTCAGGCAAAGATACGTAACTGTAACGATTATATGGTATTGGCATGAGTGTAAGACGGTACAGCTATTTTGGAAAACAGTGTGGCAGTGCTGTTGTTTGACTGTCCCCTTGTGCTCAGGCTGAAGCTTAACTGCTGCTCCCACAGTATTCGGAAGTAGAAACTGGGTGTGATGGTACACATCTGTGGTCCAGTACTCTAGGAAGCTGAGGTAGGAGGATCAAAAGTTCTAATGCAGCTTAGTGACTTAGCAAGAACCTGCATCAAAACAAGAAATAAAAAGAACTAGGGAAGTAGCTCAGTGAAAAATCCCTGGTCCAATCCCAGTTCTATAAAATATCAGAACCATTAAAAAGTGATTAGGCTTCGAGGGCTCAGGGCCTCATAAACAATCAATGCTGTTACCATGCGAGTGCCTTTATTATCTCTAGAGTATGAAAGGTCATGTGTGGCTCCCTTCTCTTGTCCTTTGCCCTTACACCATGCAGTGATGCATTAAGAAGGCCCTCACCAGATACCAGGCCCTTGATCTTGGACTTCTCAGCATCTAAAACCATGAAAAACAAATTTATTCTAAGGCCAACAAATAGGTCAGCAACAATATTCTATAGTAGCAGCAATGAAAGGGACTAAAACAGCAGGCAGCTGCCTCCACGATTAAACATACACTTATCACACAGCCCAGCATTTTTGTGGTTTGTTGCTTATGTAAAAAGATACATATAACAGCTCTACTCATTAGAGTGAAAAACTAGAAACAACTGAAAATATTTACCAACTTACAACTGAATAAACAACGTACTGCAAGTCCATACACTGAAATATTATTCAGCACTAAAAAGAAATGAACTGCTGCTATACACAGCACAAATGAGTAACATAACATGTTAAGTGAAAGAAGGCATTTTCAAAGGCTGACTCCTTTACCATTTCATTTATATGATTTCACCTATATGCTGGAAAAACAAACATTACAGAAGCATAAATCAGATGGTGGCTGACAGGGGCTGGGAAGGGGACTGACTGCAGCGTGAATAATAGAAACACGGCTGGGGCCAGGGCTCAGTGCAAAGGCCCAGGCTTCCAATTCCAGTATTTAAAAAATAAGTTCTATATCTTGACTGGTCAAAACAGCAATGCAACTGTAAGATTTGTACATCTAGAAAGATTCCTGTAAAAATAAATTATACCACAATAAATCTGACTTAAAAATGCCTTTCAAACTAATGGCAAAGAGACATTGTAACACATAATTTATGAAATGTGGCAAATCTGCATTAACAGCAAAATTAATAGCTTTATAATGCTTTTATTGAAGCTTTATTGAAGAATAAAACTAAATGTACTAAATATTTCTCAAGGAAAGAGAAAGCCAAGGAGCTTTCTCATCAAATCAAGAAAAAGGGAGGTCTAGACACGCAGCTCAGTGGCGCACGCAACCTCTGCCTCACAGTCCTGAGAAGCGAAGGACCGGGCCACGTGACGGGCATCTCCTGTTAAGCTTCTGTGTCCAGTCACACTGACCTCCACCCACGAGGGCTTTTTCTGCGCTCTCTGCTGGTACTGCTCTTCCCCCAGAAGCCTGTAAGGCTGCCATTTCTCCTGGGACCCTTGCTCATGTTAACTTCTTAGTGAGGGATTCCCAACCACTGCGTTTTTAAGTAGTAACTTCCATCTCCGACACCCTCTAATCCCCCTCCTCTGACCTCACACTCCCCACAGCATTTACTACCATCGGAGCTCCCTGCCCAGCACAAGCAAATGGCCATTTTTTCCAGAGGAGTGCACTTCCATTCTGAACCTCAGAGAATCCCCACACACACTTTCCCAAGAAAAATGAGCAGCACAGAGGAAAAATGTAACCAAGTATACAAGAAAACGGGGTACCATGGTAGAGAATCAATGGAAACAGCAGAAAGACACCTGCAAGGACTTCAGATAAGCTGATGAGATCTTTAGTAACTAACACACATATAAGGAGAAAATACCCAGAACACAGCAAGATAAGAAAAATAAGACAATCAAGAACATGAAGGGTAGAGTGTTAACATGAATTTAAATGCAGAGCTAAAAGAAAAAGGAAAGAGACACTGGTGGTATCTGAGGCAATTATGAACGACAACTTCCCCAAAGTGTTGAAAGATACTACTCTTCTGATCCTTGCTAATCTAGCTAATCTAGAGGGTGTAAAAAGACCACATCCATAACCAGCCATTTCACGTGGCACTGCACAGCACCAAGTCACAGAGAAACTTCAAAGCAGGGAAAAAGCAGGAACCCAAGCTTTCAAAGGAGATCAGCTGCTTCTCGGCAGTCCCGATGGAAACCAGAAGACAACAGAACGGTGTCCTTGATGTCCTAGGAACGCGATCCCCAGGGAAGGGGGAAGCCATCTTTCGAGACTGAGGACAAAATGAAGACGTGAGCATCCGAAGACAGAGGCATCAGGAGGGTCCCCACTGCAGGCTGCTGAGGGACCTCACAGTGGTGGAAGGCGTCCCAGGGGAGATGTCTGTGGTGTGAGAAGAGGTGAAGACAGTGGAGGGTCCCAACGCATGCTGCTGCCAGGAAGCACACAACAAACGACAGAGCAAAACCCTACGAGGACAGTGCGTACACATTTGGAGGGACGCTGCTATGGTTTGGATACAGGTCTGAACATGTTCCTCTTGCTTTCAGGTATTGAGACTTAATCCGTGTCTTGAGGTATGGACACAGTGGACACCTGCTCCAACTACAGTGTGTAGGGGCTGAGCCTTTGGGAATGACCGGGATTAGGGGAGGCCCCTGGGGAGGCACCTCCATGACTGGATCCTAGTGGCTTTAGACAAGGAAAAGAGCAGAAGAGATACCCATATACACGTGCACTCCGACTCTGCCTCAAATTCCAGTGATTCTCCTGCCTCAACCTCCCAAGCGGTAGGATTACAAAAACGTCAACTTCTAACAATCTTTTACTTGGATGGCGTTTTAAAATAGCGTTCCTCTGCTATCAGTAATACGTAAACAAATAGGGTTCTATTTTGAGAAACAATAAACACAAGAGCAGAATTTAAGCTAAGATGTCACCTTAACACCCTGGAGATCTGTTCATGAGATTATGAAAAAAAAGTCAAGAATGCCTTTTAACATCTGTGATTCCAGCACTTAGGAGACTGAGGCAGGAAGACTGTATGTGAGGTCAACCTGGGCTAGAGTAAGACCCTGTCTCGATTCACGGGAAGGAGAAATCCACTTTGCCTTGTACCTATCCAGCCTGTGCTTTACCAGTCACAGTCCACACCTACACTGTCCTCCCTAAGTTGACTAAAGAGGGAGTAATAAAGTGATTAACTGAGCTTTGAATTATCCTAGGTGCAGCTACAGAAAAGTTAACAAGAAACTGAGAGGCAAGCCCATTCACTAAAACAAACACTGACAGACCCGTTGATTTGTTTTGCCACTGATAAAAATGACTTTTCCCACAACAGTAACAATGTTCTCAAGAGGTTTTTCACATTCAACCATTTAGAAAATGACAGAGATAAAAATGTGATGCCAAATAGTTTATTAGGATTTATAATTCATGTTAGATTTTCTATATGAAATGTTAATGGTCGAAGTCCCACATACCTGAATATTCTCCCTACTCCAAGTGTGCGGGGTTTTACTGGCAAGTAATTTCAGATCTTGAATAGCAAGTCTCTTGACAGCTTTCCTGGGATCATTCTTCAAATACTGCAAAAGCAGCTGAATCTACAGAAGAATTAAGTTATACCATGAACAATACTCTCACTGAAATTTATCATTAAGGATGCAGTGTTGTTAGTGAATGTTTAGATTTGTGGTAGGATTCCCTTCAAATCGGAGTCACTTCCTAGTGGTGTGCCCATGTTTGAACCTCTTCCTCCTGTATGTAACATGCCACTTAACTGGCCCTTATCGGAATCTCAATCCTTTCTTTACTGACAGCTTCACATCCTGCTACGGATTCCTTCAGGGCTCCCAGGAATATAAACAAGGAAAATTCAAGTGATTGATCTTTACTGGAGAAAAGGACCTTAGTGTTACCAAATGTACAAATTACTTTATTTTTTATCATATGTTTAATAGGCAAAGTTAATGAAGTTACCTGCTTGGGTGTGTCAACCAGAGACGAGGCTGCAAGCAGAGTGAAAGTGTGCAGAGACACGATCACCATCTTGGTGGAAGGGTAGGCCGTGACCAGCTGCTGCAGGAGCTGCCGCGCGCTGGAAGCCAGGATGGCGTCATGGTGCATGTGCTGCAGGATGGGGATTAACTTCAGCTTCAAGTCCACCGGGGTGGCCAAGCCTGGGGACAGGAAGACTTCTCAGAGGTTTCTGGTCATCGTCCTCAGTGACAGCTCAGATTAAAAGGCTGATTTGGTCAGCAAAACGCCCATTTAAAAACAAGGCATATACTAATACATTTGCAAGCTTATAACGTTAAAGATTATACTAGAACTAACTGGTGTTTCCAGTTTTCCAAAAGTATTTACCTCAATATATAACTACACACTGATGGCAGAAAATTCCATGAAAGACACTAGAAAGCAGTTATATTTGCTTCCCATTTCTTCTCATATGTATGAAGACAACACACAAGTATGAGTGTACAGTGCATAAACAAGGTCTGCCAAAAAATGTATACATCAAGAAAAGAAAGCTTGTGCAAATACTTTAATACTGAATTTACTGAGACATCATGAGATTCATACAAATCACTTTTGGCCTCTACAATCACCAGATGCTCAAAGTAGTGGCCACTAGCATCTAGACATTTAGTAGTAGGCATTAAACTGCTCAAGCGTGGATACATCTTTTTGGCACACTCTGTATATGCACGCACACTCAAGGAGCACAGTTTGATTATACAAACAATGACTTATTTTTTTCAGCAGCTTAATCAAGATTAAGGTAGGAACAGACTGTGTAGAATGGCTTGGATGTTCTCTGAGTTTATTTTCCCTTTACAGCTACACTCCACGAGGGCAAACCCCAGTGCATCTTTTCCTGTCAACACCAGAGTTAAAAAAAAAACAACAGAAAAATCTTTTTCTTCTGTGGCAAGCCTTTGGGGCACTAGAAAACAAACATTTCTCAACTGTAACATACTATAAACATGCCAAGAGCCATCTGACACTCTGCACATCAGCTTCCACTGTGCCTGCTGGTATGAATGTCAGGGAGTAGTTCACCGTGCAGTGCCAGCTCCTCTCCTCAAGGTCCCTTGCTGCTTGGGTTTGGCCACAGCAAACAGCATCACCGAGAGACAGGAAGAAGAATGAGGCCAGTTTTACTGTCCAGTTTCTTCTCTGTGGAGTCACATGCTGCTCATGTTGTCGTATTACTTTCTTAGGTGCGGCGCCCTTTTCTGTCCATGTCGCGTCCTAGTCCATCCACGCCTTGTGACAATCGCTTCTCCAGGAAAAGGACGCCGCATGTGGGAATTGGGCACGGGGATCTTGAAATGTTTTGTACTGATAATTGTAATTTGTGTAGTTCACATGTGTATGTTTTTATGTAATGCTCAATATGGAGTCGAGGGTGGAGACTCCAGGGGGGTTGCTGGAGGCCCTCTAG
>PVLA01011561.1:0-52034 GCA_004027455.1 Hydrochoerus hydrochaeris | reverse complement strand
TAAATCCTCCTCCATGAGCTCTTTCACTTCTCTCACATTATTCACAGAAGGCAAAACCCCACAATCAGTCCTCACAAAGGGGTTATCTAGAGGGCCTCCAGCAACCCCCCTGGAGTCTCCACCCTCGACTCCATATTGAGCATTACATAAAAACATACACATGTGAACTACACAAATTACAATTATCAGTACAAAATATTTCAAGATCCCCGTGCCCAATTCCCACATGCGGTGTCCTTTTCCTGGAGAAGCGATTGTCACAAGGCGTGAATGGACTAGGACGCGGCATGGACAGAAAAGGGCGCCGCAGTGGTTAAAGCCACAAGGCCCAGAACCCAAGGCAATCCAGGAGCACCACTTCTTGAGCCCAATGATTGTGGCTCACCTGTGAGCCTCCCCAGGTGGCACAGTCAAAGGACATAGGCTGCTGCCTGGGCAGGACACCCTGAGGACCAGGCTTAGCCCCACCATCATGTGCAAGAACCCTAGGACCCTTGAGCAGGGCACCTGACTAACATGGGCCCAGTGGTCACATCACTGCCCTGTCCACATCTAGGAGTATGGCCCAAGAGAGGCCTCAATGAGAGAAAAGTGGGAGGAATCCATCCCTGCAATTGTCTTTTCCATGCCCTCCTCCCTCACACTGGTGCCATCTGCATCCAGTACCCAATCCCCTCACCCAGTGGCAGCAAATCTATGAAATGTGTGCCTCAGTCAGCTGTTTGCTATCACCAAAAGTTCTAAAAGGCTCTCCACCAATGCATCCTCAGGGGCATCCCACACTTCTTCTTGTTTTTCTTGCTAACTCTTCTCTCCAAATCTGGTTTTAAAAAGCCAGAGAGGCCAGGCCATGTGGGGAAGAGTAAAAACACTGGTTTGGCAGCTCTGACCATTGGAGAGGCTGTGCAGGTTTCAGTGGATCCACAAGGCTGGGATAAACAGGTGTAAGTAGCAATCACAATAGCTGCCATCCTGAGGGATCTCTGTACCAGACCAGTGGCGAGAAGCCCATTTACTCTTCACCATGACCTTCCTACAAGGACATGGTCCTTGCCCCTGTTTTAAGGGAGTGACTTTTTGCTGGGGTATCACTGCTTGGATGTGAACAGGAGTCTTCTAAAGGCACTGCTGGCTCCTCATCCCACCTAGATGCAGGGGGAAGCTGGGACAAAGCTTGGTGCTGAGAGCTATTTATTTTACCAGCTCTGAACCATGAGGGAAAAACAAGACAAGATCCCAAGACAAATGGCAGCAGTCACCCAAGGAATTGGGGCTGCTTGTGCAGGATGCAGGGCAAGGTCAGGGGAAAGATAGATAGCTGTCATAGGGCCAGCAGGAAAGCAGGAAGGCTTAACATGTGGGACTCTTCTGCTCCCTGTGGCTGTTGTGAGCATGTTTGCTGGGCTGGGGAGGTTCTCCCTGGGGAAAGGAGGAGAAAAGAAGCCAGGCAAGCACAGCGCAGACAGGCAAAGTGGGAGAAGAGCCGTGCCCTGTGGTGGGCGCTGGCCCAAGGACAAGGGCAGCATTGGCTCTGCAACTCCATCAACCCAGGTGAACAGGCCACATCCACAACCCCTCAGAAAGGGGGACTGGATTAAGGGCAAGGCAGGCTGACCCTGAGGGCAATGGAGACCAGCCAGCCTTTCCTCACATTTCCTCACACTCGCACTTCTGGAACTTTCTGGATCTGGTTCACGCTGAGGGATGGAACTCCTGCCTTCTCTCTTCCCTCTCTCCTCACCTCATTAGTCTCCATCCTGTTGACAACCTGAAGACCCAGAGGGAGATCTTGCAAAGCCAACGAGGGGGTTTGGGGTATCAGATCAACTCCTTCCTAACATCATGAGTAAGGCTTGCACTGTAGGAGCTCATGCAGACGCCCCATTCTGTCTAGGTCACCAGGAGGTGAGGCAGCCAAGAGCCACAGTGCTTTAGTGACTGGCTGGAATGGATGTTCACGACATGGGTACATCTTTGCAGGTGTCTGCATTTTCCAGCTAGCTGGTGACTTACTTTTAAGTACCCAAAAGGCTTCAATTTAACTAGTCATAGAACAGTCTATGTATTTCCATGTTTATCCAAAGTTTGTTCTCAGACATAGATTTTTTGACTCAAAAGTCACTTTAGAAAACATCTAGAAACATCATTCTATGGGTGAGCCTGCTGAGGCCAGAGAACTACAGGGACTTAACCCGAGGCCCCAAAGTCAGCTCAAGAGCCAGGGATGGCACCCACCAGACCCTGACATGCTATTCACAGGGTGTACCACTGAACAGGACACCTCTTGGGACATCAACTTTTGTGGTGACTCAGACCATCACTGTATACACCTGTCCCGCCAGCCATGTCATTCATAGCAATTTGGGGCCATCTGGGTTTAGTCCTTGTCTGAATGGTCCTCTGACCCTATAATTATATCATTCTTGCTCTGAGCCATCGTAACCTTATTTTCACTGAACCATTGAGTGATTGTCATCTGTTATTTCTTCTTGCTGACTTCAATGGTCCTACAGACAGAAATCACTTTCCAGCTCTCTATTGTTATTGCCTTGGCTGGAAAATGAAATAAACTTGTTAGAATAGAACTGTGCATAAATTAAAAACAACAGCTGGGCATGTCATACCCATGCCCATACCTCTAACCCCAGCTGCTCAGGAACCTAAGGCAGGAGAAGTACAAGTTCAAGCACAGGCTGGGCGACTTAAGGAGATCCCCATCTTTAAAAAAAAAAAAAAAGGCAGAGCACTGACCAAATTGTCAATGTATTGAGGGGAACATTGTCCCTGGGGCCATATGAATAGCAAACTATGAAGAAACATCTATACAGTGATAGGTAAATGATTAATTTGCAGGTGAGCAAAGGGAAAGAACCGGACTATTTTGCTTCAGTTGGTCTAAAATTCCCCATGCAGCTGCCAAGGATTTGGTGTAGGTGTGAACACCTGCTAGGCCATTACCCTGGGCATCTCTTCCTTGCTGGTTAGGAGTCACCCATCCCTCTGCTCACCCTATTCCCCAATCACAGGACTAGTGAGGGACCTAAGAGGAGCATGTGCTTACAGAGGAACAGCAGGGCTATCTACCTGCGTTCCATTTAGTCCTATGTCATATGAGGAATCTGATGGCTCCCTGTTTCATAGCAGAGGCGTCTGAGACCTGCCATAACAGTAATTCACCTAAAGATTGCACCTAAAGCATGCTCTGAGATGAGAGGGCTGCCTAAGCCATCTGTGCCAAAGTGGGCAGGCTTTGCACCTCCTGTTGACCCCTGGAAGCTGACAGACATGAGGCAGACAGACTAGAGACCCTGAAGAGAGGGGCTACGGTTCCAGTTCAGGCATCATCTCTGCTCTCTTAGCAGATAGGCGGGAGCTGCCAGAGGCAATGCTAAATATTACCGGATGCTAGGGAGCTTGGGCCTCTGCCAAAGCAAATGTCTTTGTTCCCTGGCAATTCTCACCCTCACCCTCACCTTAAGTCACCTGGGCAGGCTCATCCAAAGATCTTTGTGTAAGAGGGAGTCCAGTGCCCGCCTCTTTGAGCCCCATTCAGCAGGTAAACAGGAAGGCCACACCTTCTCTTTCATGGATCCTCCAATCCCTGCCTCCCCAGTGTCTGCACATCTCTCTCCACTCACCCCGCCCTCTCCTGGCAGCCTGACCCCTCCTTTCTGCTGTCTCACAGCAATTCAGTTCAACATCAGTTACTAGGAGATAAACACGGTACCAACCAACAGCAACACAGACAGTCTCTGCCCTCCAAGAGCACAGACAGGCGATGCCCAGATTTGGAAGTGCATATGCCAGCCATGGTGGGAACAGAGGAGAGATGTCAGAGCCAGACTTGCAGTTCATGGAAGGCCTCCTGAGTAAGGACACCTCAGCAGAACACTGAGAATGGATGGGAGGAAGCTGGTTAGTGAAATGGGCCAGGAACCATGTTCAGAGAGAGCAGTATTGTTGACATCCATCGTTAGAGCACCTGGCAGACAGCAGTGTACCTATGTGTTCACAGAGCTGCCCGCCTTTCTGAGCGCCAGCAGGCTGATAAGGTATCCTGTCCATCTTTGTCCCTAAAGCTCATGTTGCCTGGTGTGGAGTAGGAAAGTGCAACAAATGCTGAATTGATGAATACATGGCAAACACGGGGAATTAGTGCCTGGTTCTGAGATACCTGCAGGATGCAAGAGATCTGAGGAGCCAAGGTTACACAGGGTGGGAGGTGGCAGGGAAACTGAGGCAGAGTATGAACCTTGAAACTGGAGAGGTGCTTTCAGTAGCTAGGCATACTCACCAAACTGGCACAACCTTGAATTTGGAGAAAAGCTCTTTGACTGTTAACAACCAAACACACAAATTCTTACTAGGAATAGGTGTCACATCCTCTACTTGAGTTCATAAAAATAACTTTACTCATCCAGAACAGAAGAGATTAGCCCTAAAAACAGATTGTTATGAAAACAGAACTGGTGGTTTTACCAGATGGCAGGCTGGGTGTGAGCCCATAGTGGGATTTTATTGGAGGCACACTGCCACAGACTTGGCAGCTCTATGGGACTCATGCCTCTCTGCAGGTGCAGCACACCTGGAGTCACTGGGGCCAGAACACTGCACTGCAGGGAGGACAGGGGTGGGGCAGGTGAGATGTGACTTTCCACCAGAAAAGGGATGGTGTAATGAATGGATTCAGGGGAGCCATCATGGGGTTGGGGGACGCCCACTATAGGAAAAGGATTTGCATGTTCCACCCAGCAATGGCAGTCCTGTAGTTATCCACAAACACTGATTCCATGCAGGACAAATGTTCTGACCTGTGGGTTATTCACAGGTGGATGGTCTACTGGTGCTGAGCCAAGGGTATCCCCACCAAGGGGCTGAATCGGGCTACATCCTTCATGGATCAAAAAGCACTGGGTTCGGAATCAGAAAATTTGAGACTTTCCTACTTTCTACCTGCATGAGCCTCGGTCATTATTTCCTTATCTATAATAATACCTACCTTGCCTTTTTCTCTGGGGTCCCCTGAGGGTCACACAACATGGTATACAGGAAAGAGTTGCATAACTGCAGTGTCTGGCGTTATTCCCCCCAGAGATCTCTTTTGTGCACTGCTCCCCCTCACCCAGGGCACTGGCTGGACAGGCTTAGCAGGACCCTTTCCTCATGGGGGCACCCCTACCGGTGTAGCCCACCTCTAAAGCAGCAATAACATGGGGTCCTGTGGTTCGATGGCCCAGGAGGAGCTGTAGGCAGAACCCAGCTTCCAGATCTGCTCTCAACATTCTGCAGTGGTTTACAGAGTGGAGGAGGGGCAACTGAGTCCAGAGTCACCTGCCTGCACACATGAGTAGCCCAGCGCTCTGCCCTCTCGGCACCATGTCTGGGCACTAGAGATCTGGGAAATCAGCCAAGGCAGTCTACTTGGGTTGACTTGGATTCTCATTCATCAACTCAAAATATTAGCTTTAAACATTGTCCCTTACCTGGCCTGTTTCCCTTCTGTCAGTGGGAATGTTGTTGACCTCAAGTTTCCCTGCAGGTGATGAAGTGAGGGAATCTGTATTTGAAGATCAGCTTTGCCTCAGCCTAGCTGTGTGACCTCAGACAATTACTTAAATTCTCTGTGCCTCAGTTTATTAACATGTAACCGGGGATAACTATGCTTACCTCTAGGATCACTTGTAAGAACTAAAAGAGATACTACTGGGAATTCTTTCAACACAGAGATGCACAGTAAGTGACTTTCTTACCATCTTTTTGGGAATCCTGAGACTGTTGTAGCCACAGGATACCAGGCGCTTTTCACAGCAGCACGGCAGGATTTGATGAGGCAAAGCTAAAGGGAAGACTATGGACTCACTAGGCCTGCCGATGCCTAACCAGGCAAAGAGCCCCATGGAACAGGGAGAAAGTTCCAGAGACCACCACCTCCACTCGTGGGAGTACAGGGTCCTGGAGACTCTTCTTAAGTGAGGAAGCAGATATCAGGGTTGTCCTGAGCGTCGGGGTTTCCAGAAACCCATCCCAGGGGCGCTTCCTGAGTCCCCATCCCGGGGGGAGGGGCGCCCCCATGGGGTCCGCAGTCCAAGCCTGACGCCCGCCCCTCCCTCCCCCACAGGCGCGCCGGCGCAGCGCTGGTCCATGCAGGTGCCGGCCGAGGTGAGCGCGGCGGCAGGCGAGGCGGCGGTGCTGCCCTGCACCTTCACGCACCCGCACCGCCACTACGAGGGGCCGCTGACGGCCATCTGGCGCGCGGGGGCGCCCTACGCGGGCCCGCAGGTGTTCCGGTGCTCGGCGGCGCGCGGCAGCGAGCTCTGCCAGACGGCGCTGAGCCTGCACGGCCGCTTCCGCCTGCTGGGGAACCCGCGTCGCAACGACCTGTCGCTGCGCGTCGAGCGCCTCGCCCTGGCCGACGACGGCCGCTACTTCTGCCGCGTTGAGTTCGCCGGCGACATCCACGACCGCTACGAGAGCCGCCACGGCGTCCGGCTGCGCGTGACCGGTGAGGGGGCCGGGTCCGCACCTCTCCCAGTCCCAGTCCTGTCCCGGTCCCAGTCCCGGTCCCGGGGCTGACCCGGTGCCGCTTCCGCGATAGGAAATCGACAAAAACGTCCCTCTCTCTGCTCCTCCTGGGGGTCTCAAACCTGAGCGTGGTGCCGGAAAGAGCTGGGCCGGGGGCGGGAATAGGCGTTTATGATGCAGCCCACAGACCAGGGCTGAGTAACCCGCAGACCAAGGTGAGGGTAAAACGGGTGAACGACCGATCCTGAACGTGACAAGGGCTGCCGGCAGTGCGTGCACCGAACCTGTGTGGGTGTGAGGGGTGGGCCGGGCCGGGTTCTCCTGTCAGGTAAGGCCGTGTAGCTGACCACCCACATATCCAACTGGGCGCACAGGACACTGGGCACTGTACTAGACCCTGAGACACGACGATCCTGGAGCCAGGGTCCCAGGCCCTCTAGGAAGTGGCTCTCCGCTCGCTCCGGGGACCAGCTGTGCGACGTGACAATAATGACCCTTTAGCGAGCACCTGCAGTGGGGTCAAGCCCTACTACAAATGACCCACTGGGATTAATTTGCTAGGTTTTCTCAACAACCCTATGGGGTAAGGGCTGCTGTGATTTCCATTTCACACATGGAGAAACTGAGGCATAGAGAGGCGGAATGGCTTGCCCAAAGCCACACTTGCTTGGGGACCTAGGCAGCCTGGAACCCAGATGCCCACTTCCTCCTCTCGGAGCCCCTGCTCGCTCCTGCGAAGCGCACAGGGGAGGGGCACCGCTTGCCTTTGCCCGGTGCTCGCTCTCTGCGCCCCGCTTTCTCACCCTCCCCCGCCTTGGTTGCTGCCCAGTGACCGCCGCCCGCCTTCTCCCCAGCAGCCGCACCGCGGATCGTCAATATCTCCGTGGTGCCTGGCCCAGCGCACGCCTTCCGCGCCCTCTGCACAGCCGAAGGGGAGCCTCCTCCCGACCTCACCTGGTCCAGCCCGACCCTGGGCAATAGTTCGGCCGCCTTGCGGGGCCAGGGGCACGGCCACCAGGTGACCGTCGAGCTGCCCGCGCTGACCCGCGACGGCCGCTACACCTGCACGGCCTCCAACAGCCTGGGCCGCGCAGAGGCCAGTGTCTACTTGTTCCGCTTCCACGGCGCCAGCGGGGCCTCGGCGATCGCTCTCCTGCTTGGCGCGCTGGGACTCAAGGCTTTCCTGCTGCTTGGCGCTCTGGCCGCGAGTGCTGCCCGCCGCCGCCTAGGTGGGTGCGCCCCGAACCTGTGGGGGTGTGAGGGGTGGGCCGGGCCGGGTTCTCCTGTCAGGTAAGGCCATGTAGCTGAGCATCCACACATCCAGCATGATGGATCAGAACGTCCTTTTATACCTGTACATCAGCTCACATTCTTATCCCTGGAGCAGGGAATCAGAGTCCAGGCTCCGGAGCAAGCCCCTTTCCCCATGAAAGTGCTCTCAACAGCTCTCAGGCTTTCCCCAGGGCCAGCATTCCTGTGTGTTACAAGCCTTGAACTTTGTGCTGCGGAGCTCCTGGGAATACTGACATGTCTGAGACTGGGTTCCCTACCCTCCAACTGAGTTAGCACATCATGGCAGCAAGCTGTGAGAAGGGAACCCCCTAGACTCCAGAAACTGTGGATGGCGGAGAATGGGGTGACATACTCTGCTGGGACCAGAGGAGAGACCTTACACAGTACTGAACCGAGTATGAATGAACTGGGACACAAGGAGCCAGTGGTGCACCTGGCAGAAAGCCTGGCATGGGTGAAAGTGTGGCAGCTTGAGCTCAAAGGGTGCCCTTAAAGAATTGCCACACCCTTCGGTCACTGAACTGCATGACGAATTTACTGTATGTCCCAAAGAGGGAAGGACTTCCCAGATCATAGCTGTAGCCTCAAACTCTCCAGGGTTGAAATCCAGAATTTGTCATAGTGCTCATGATTGCCACCGGTACTTTGGCCACCCTGGCCTTCTCCCTGGTTCTTCAAACTTACCAAGCTTTGGTGCTTGAGGGTCCTCAGAAAGGTGGTGTTGATTCCACCTATCCTCAGTAACTTCTAGTCAGCTTTCGGGCAGAGGCCTCAGTGTCACTTCTGAAGAGCCTGCTGTCTTCAATCTATTCCATGTTTCCCTGGGGCCCTTTTTCACAGTGGGGTGGGCAGTGGCAGTAGGCATGTATGTTGGAGGCTACAATGCAAACTTGTTTCTCTCTCTGTCCTTCACACAGAGCTCCCAGTCACCCAGGACACCCATCCGCGGTAAGAATGGTTATCCCCAACTCACTTATACCCAGTCCCATTGGCTAAAGGATTCAGGCTTCTCACAACTGGTGGCATAAGGAGAAAGAAAAGGCACAGGGTAGAGCCAGGCTCATCTGGCCATAGCAGCCCCCCTCAGTCCAGCACCTCCTTCCCTGGACAAACCATGTTCATTTATATTACTAATGCACAGGGCCTGGTATTTGTGGTGCTGAGGGCTAATTCTATGACTGTGATACCTTCTCTCTTCCAGGATGTTTATTCCTCCTCCTCCTCTTCTTTCTTCTTCTTCTCCTTCCTCCTCCTCCTCTTCATCATCTTTTCCTTCTCCTCCTTCTCTTCATTCCTCTCCTCCCCCTCACTCCTTGCCTCTTTCTCCTCTTCCTCCTCCATCTTCATCCTCAAGACAGGGTCTCAGTTTGTAGGGCAAGCTGGTGTGCCTTGAACTCATTTATGTAGCCAGGCTGGCCTCAAACTCATGGTGATCCTCCTGCCCCAGCCTCCCAAGTGCTGGCGTTATAGGCATGCACCACGATGCCCTGCCCAGATGTTTCTTCTTGTAGTCACCATTCTAGAAATAACTAGTCCCATACAGAAACCACCATGGGGCTATTCATTCTTCCAGGCACTGCTACAGTGTTCCCAAATTCTCACCATAGGTTCCAAAGGCTTGGCTTTGATGAGGGGCCTGTGGACTCCACTGACAGGAGAGCCATGCCCTCCTTCCTCATGGAATCTGCCTAAATGGAAGCCAGTGCCATACTAAAAGAGAAAGAAACCAGATCTGGGCCCTGGCTGTTCTGTGCCTGATGCTTGCTGGGGTGGGGCTGAGAGAAGCCTCTCTCCAGCTCGGCGACTCCCAGTCTCCATAACTTGCCACATGTTCCTTTTCTGTGTAATTTGCTGTCACACCAAAGCCTCTGAATCAGAAAGCTGTTTTTAGACATTTAAAAGTTTTGAGTACTTTCTGTGTAGCAGTCATTGGTTAGGATACATGAGAGGCAGAAATATCTCTGAACTCACTTTCCAGTGACAATTTAATAAACACAGAAAAAATATCTTCTTAGATTATAAAAGATGCCAAGGAAGTGATGAAACAGAGCCCCACGGGACATGGCAATCACTGGGCTGTGGCCACTTCAGATCAGGATGTTGTGAGGACATGGCATGAGGGGGCCTGAAGTTCAAGGCTGAGTGTGGGGTGGCAGACTCTGAGAAGGGAAGAAGTGAGAAGGCAGACACAGGTGCATCTGGAGGGAGTCAGGTATGGCCCCAGCATGGAGCTCGGGGTGGGCACCTCAGCCACCAAGGCTGTGGGCCTGTTCTGAGGGTGACAGGAAGTCACTGGGTGGTTTAAGCAGGTGAGCAGCTCCACCTGGACAAGAGAATCTGGACATCTGTGAGGCTGTGAATCTGTTTGGACAGAGGTGTTAGTGGTGGCGGTAGGGAGATGGGCAGGGGGCTGACCCAAAGGCAAAGTGGGCAGCTCATGCTGAGGGAGGGAGCCAGGATGCCCCAGGGTGAAGGTTGGGGCTACTTACTGGGATGATGAAGGGAGAAAATAGTATGGGATAGGAGGATCAGGTAGTAAGGTAGACATGGAGGACTAAGGTTCTCTTTACTATGTCCCATGCAGAAGTCTAGGAAGCAGTCAGGCCCAGATACATGGGTCTGGGAGTCAGGATCACAGTTGGATTGTGAAGCTTCTGACAAAATCTCTTCTAGGAAACAGAGACTCTGTGGTTCTAAGATGCTGTCATCTACAGCAGCCCCTTCCCTACTCTTTCCCTGCCTCTAACAATCAATTAGTTCCCATGCACTCTTGGTTCTGGTCCTATCACCCTCTATTTCATGTTCTGTCTGCCTACTGCTAGGGTAAAGTTTAGGAAATCAGAGATCTCCCTCCATATTGGCTGGTTAGTCAACCTTCTCCTGTCTGCAGGCCCCAGGCTCAGGAATCCAGTTATGAAAATTTGGGCCAGATGAACTCCCAGAGCACACTGTCTGCCACATGTTCCCCACGAGGAGCTCCTCAGCCACCAGCATCTACTTGTGCACCATGAGAAGTGAAGGCTAGGGCAAGGCGTGGCTGCTACAACCCTTCCTGGTCCCCAGGCACCTTGGAAGCCCCCAGCTGAATGATCAGCAGTCAGGAACCAACTCACAGAGGTTCATCAGGCCTACTTGGACTTCTGACAGCCTCCATGATATTCATGCTAGTGAGGCCAGCATTCTGAAAGTGTGTGTGTGTAGGTATGTGTGTGTACATATGTATGCACACATGCCTCTATTGGTCATCTCTCCTGTTACTGGGACAAAACAACCAACATCCACAAGTTAAAGGATGTTCACAGTTGAATGTGCTGTTAGGAGGTGGGGCCTAGTTCAAGGCAGGGCTCTGGGGATACTTTTGGAGGATATAGCTCTCCTAGTGTTCTTTCTCTCTACTTGATGTGAGTGACTTTGCCCCATAACACACTGCTGCCTTGATATTTTTCCCTTGAGGCCAACAGAAGCTGACTCTGGACTGAAACCTCTGAAACTGTGAGCCAAATAAACCTCTCCTTTAACTTGTGGATGAAAAGGGCAATGCCACGTGATATTCAGAAGGGGAACACAAGGGACATTTGGGAAGCATTGGTGGCTCCACAGTGAGACCTGTTTGAAGCTCTTGAGCTAGTAAGTGACATGGTAAATGGAAACTCAGGTATGGGTAGAGGTAATTAGGGAGCATATGAGGGATAATTTCCCTGTCTAGGGATGCTTCTTGGAAGAAGGTACATGGAGAGTATGTGTCAGCTATTCAAACACAGGAAGCCAAGGGGAGAGAGGCTTGGGAGGTAATTCTAAGCAAAGGGACAATATGGGCAAAGAGCAAAAGGTCAAACACAGCATGGCCAGAAGCAGCCAGAGCAGGAGGGTAGAGAAAGGGTATGGCCAGAGCTGGAGCAGCAGGGTACCCTATGCTAGGTGCAGGGTGCTGCCAGGGTACATGTGCTACTACTTGGCAGTCTTCTTTCACCCATGCAACCACTACCTTCTGCAGAGCCAGGATGCTCTGGGCTGGGGCCCAGGACTCTTGGAGCAATGTCTCTATGAGTTCTGAGGCATACCTGATCAACAATACCTGGGGAGCTTGTCCAATTGCCTATTCCAAGCATCATCTGGACCTACTGAACCACAAGCTTGACAGAGAGGCTAAAATGGTAAGCAAGTTCTTTAGGTGACTTTGCCTTAACATTTATTACAATCGTTTTTTAAGCACACTAAAAACATTGAAAAAGTTAAGATGACCACACATGTACCCAGTACCTCTATTCACCGCTCATTTCTCACCACATGGTCCTTGTATGTGTGTGTGTGGCTGAATCATACGTAAGTTGTGACACTGCATTATCCACCCCAAACACCCCCAAAGAAACAAGATTGTTCTCCTCCATACTATCACCATACTTGGAAAATCAATAGTAATTCAGCAATACCACCTGTCTTGTTACTTTTCTCTCTGCTGAGAAAAACACCCAACACCCACAAGTTAAGGGAGGAAAGGTTTATTTAGTTCAGTTTATAGATCATAATCAGCTGGCTCCAGGGCAATGTAGCACGGCAAAGGAGCATCACAGAGGAGACACAGTTTATGGTGGGCAGGACAGAAGGCATTAAACTGTAAGTGACAAGAACAGCTTCTTTCTGCCCCTTTTATTTTCTATTTAGGCTACTGGACTTAGGGTGAATGGCAAACCAGACAGTGGACTGATTTAGTAATCACACACCCTTCATCCCAGCACCACACACTGTAGATGCAGCCACTTCTGCAAAGCCCCACCTATATCAGGATGTATGTGCTGACTGCATGAGACTTTGGGGGGTCATCAAGATACAAGCCATAACACTGCTTTACAGTCCACATTCAAATTTCCTCCAGTTGTCCTCCATATATCCTTTAGCTTGTTGCTTTTAACCATTTTGACTCTGGATGGTTCTTTGGCAAGCAAAGTTTGAGGCTCACTTGGTGATAGGCCTGAAATTTGTTTCATGGTGCCCGAGTGCAGCGGTGCTAATGATATGGCAGTCTTTGCTATGGATTTGCACTTAACAGGGCTACTTGGGAACAGAAAAAGCACCATTCCCTCAAAAGTCTCTGATTCAGCAGTTCTAGCAATGCTGGGCCATGGAGCACACTGAGGGACAGAAGCCCCCGCCTTTAAGTGTGCATCTTGTACAAGGCAGCCTCCTGCTTGGCCACCTGATAAAGCAGCTGCTCCAAGAGGAATGGGGGAGGATGGTAAGGGGACAGCACTGGACCCATCCCTCTGGGCTGTCCCTGTGAGAGATCTGCATGGGACAGAGCCACCTGTTCACCTTATCTACCCTCTCAAAGCACTCAGGTTCTGCTGCTAACAAGAACAGAAACACGGTCCACACCCTTGAGCCATCGCAGTTGGACCAACTCTCCTGAGGCCAGGGAGTCAAGAAATGACCTAGAAAAATTTGGCATTTTCAAGATGAGACTTCCCAATGTGGTATGGGGACATAAGAGTTGGAGCCCTCCATTTTCTTGCCCCAGCACCCCAGGAACACAAATACGCTCACCAGCCATTCTCCAATCCTTAAATCTTTTGGATCTATCTGGAAAAGGCAGCTAAGTCCAGACAAGGACAAAGGAGACACACCCCACACCAAGCAGGCTGTCCCTAGGGACTCCTAAATTGATGTTAATCCCAAATGGAATGAACAGACTCTCCCAGCACTCCTTTGTCATTTAAGGAGTGTCTTATAGATGTTTGTGAAAAATACTGAAGAACTCCCTATTATGCCCAACAGATTTTTCAGAGCAGACTCTAAATGAAGGGGGACACTGCCCTCCGCTGGCGGCTCCGCCCACCTCCACCACCACCACCACCTCGGGCCCCCAGAGCCTTTGTGCAGCCCATAAGCTGGGATCTTTCCTGATCTTCCCAGTGGGCTGTCTTTGCCAACTCTTAAACCCTCAGGTATAAATTCTTTTGGAACTGAGAGTTTTACTGTGGTAAAGCTTTACTGTGGTATTACAAACTTCCAAGTGAGAAGGAAAACATGGAAACAAAGCTTTGTAAATGGGGGAGAAAGGCTTGAAGGGAATAGTAGAAGGATGGGGAGGAACCCATTATATCACATACAGGTATAAATTCTCTATGATGAATGTGATCATTATACATACCAAAATGTACTAATAGAATCTAGTTTAAAAAAACTTCCTAATTTAAAAAATTTTTTAGTGTGATTTATGTATGAAAAAGAGACCTGCCAATCAATTTGCCCAAAAGAATGAGAAAGGTCCATCATGGGTAAATTAAATTTGTATATGTGCTGCCGTAGCGAGCATGTGGGTAAATTAAAATTTGAATGTGGTGTATTTGCAGAATTTTATTTAACCAGTTCTCATTTCGCCCTGTTTCTCATCACTTAATAAAAATTCATCATTTGTACAAGCATCTAAACAAGGGAGAAATACTGCACATTTAATGATCAAAATAAAGTTGTGGTTTTTAAGTCTTTTGAGACAAGAGGGAAGGAAGAGAGTCTGAACTCAGTGAAGTACTTATCTCTGACAGAGTGGTTTTTAAATCCCTGAAAGGAAAAAAAAAAAAAACTCTCTCAGTGAAAGGTATTGCATTAGTACATTTAAAAAGTTATAATCAACATTTAACAAATTCATTATCCTAAAATAAGATCAGATTAATTTTTTTTAAGTTATTCTCATCAGAAATCAGGAACCCATCCAGAGAAGGAAATGTTCTAGACCACAGGATGCCCAAGGCATACTCTAGAACCCATCATCACTGCAGAGCAGAACTCAGTGAGGATGATCAGTGCCTAGCTGTTAACAGCTTTACCCAGCTCGATCCAGACACAAATGGAAGATCACAGAAGGGAGTTTTTCTTGTAAAGCACCGCGCTTATTTTCCAACACTGTATTATCCATTTTGCTTAATAAAACAAAGATAATTGAGCAGGAGAACAATCAGTTTTAAAATTAGCTTTAAAATTGGTCCATAGTGAAGAGGAGACAGTAGTAAAAGATTAAGTGCAGAGCGCATACCTTATTCCTTGTGCAGACATGTAATGAGACCAGCAAGTGGTATTAACCCCAGGTCTGGAGTTTGAACTTAGCACAGTTTAACATTCCACTGCCATAGCTGATGCTATCTCAGTGTCAGAGCAGTAAGTAAACTGCACTGCTGGGACCATTCAACTGTGAGTAATGGCAGGGCAGGAACCAGGATAAGGCAACTGACACAAAATGCAGAAAAGGTAAGAAAGTACACATTTGGTGCCTCCAAATAACTTAATATTTGTGCCCTCTATGCTTCATTGGTCCCACTCCAGACCTAAGCCAGCTAATCTTTGGCACAGTAACATGGAGGGATTCAGGCACTTTTCCCCAAAGAACGCCTTGGTGAACATTAGGTGGAAGAGGACTGAGTTTGGGGCATTTAGCCTGAAGTGGCTAAAGGTTGGGGGTGACTGGGGTCAGATATGTAAGCAGAAGAGAAATGTCTGTTGAGAGGGAAGCACAAAAACAGCTCCTACCTGGGCTGCTTCCAGGAAGATCCACAACCGAGGGGCAACACTGCAAGGAGCCATCTCGGCTTGGTGTAAAGCAGGAATACGAGCACAGGTCATTGGCCAAGTAGAGACTAACAGTTTCCTCTGAGAGGGGAGCCTAGGAGTGTTTACTGCTCCCTCTCACTTTACCATGTCTGTGAACCTAGCACATTTGCTTCCTGATCCAAAAGAAAGTTTTAGAACAAAAACAATGAAAAAAGTGTTATTACCTTCATTCAAGTAGAAGGATATGGACTCAGGCACACTGGTTTTGGTGATTACTCATTTGGCTAGGGTGAGGCTGAGGCTTGTATTTTCTGCACTATATTTCCTCCACATCAAACAACAGACTCAGACACAACCTTGGGGAGGTGGAGACAGAGGCATCTGGTGGCTGAGCCAACACAATAATCAAGAAACTGAGAAACCAGCCATGCTGGGGAGCTGAGACTAAATGTGCAGGACTATGACCTGTTACTCTCATACACCAGAAACACATGACAGGCCTCAGTACCTTGTGTTGTCAAGCTTTCTGCCTTTCACTGTTCTAGTTAAAAGTGGAGCAAGAAAATGGGGTGTTTCAGGCCACTTCTCTGCTCCATATTTCTACTGCAGGATGAGGTATGATCAATGAAGAGGTGCTTTTTTGACTGAATGCTGCCTCACCTTTCTCCCAGAAAGCATTAGACAATGCTCCCCATAGTAAAGGAGTCGAGCATGCAATGGTCTACCTTCTACCCTGTTTGGCCTATGAGTCTTGCCTGATCCCAATATCTGTATGTAGCACCAGTCACTGCCTCTGAACCCGCAGCCCTGTGGACTCCAGAGGCTGACAGTCTTTTTAAGCAAAAGTTCATTCTCGGGTGAGCAGTGGGCAGGCTGGCCTGCTTGTAGCCCTTCCTTTCTGGAGGTTGCCATGCTCTTAACTAGCCCAGTGTCTGGAAAGCATGTTCCCAATCCAAGAACCTAGGACCTGACAACCTTCCTATATTGGATGTGAAGAAGTAAAGAAGGAAACACTTTTACTGAATCTCTCTGAAAATAAAGTTACAATAAATCAGATGACATCAAGCATTAAAATCTGCATCAATCTTTACAACAGGAACACTTTTCAAGTTCAGATCTGTATCCATCACAACCAAAGATTGATTTTATTTTTAATAATTTTTATACATCAAGTACATTATAAATATTATAAACTTCCAAAAATTAACAGATTAATCATAATTATCTTTAAAATGGGCATACTTCAAAGATTTCACATTCTAGGATATCAGTGATTTCATCTTCTTCAGAGAAAACAGCACATATTTCCTGTCATAAAATCATGGCTGCCAAAATCAGTCAATTAAACTGTCCACAGCTTCTAAAATTTTCTTATACATAGGAGAAGCTGATTGATTTCAAAAGGAAGAGAAACAAAAATGAGGGAAGATGACACAAGTCCCTCTGAGATGACACCTTGTGGCCTACAAAAGTCAGACACTGACATTCTTTGTCAGAGTTCCAAGATTTGTCTGAGACAGAATTGTTCTTGTCTAATAAAAGTTCTGATGAACTTCCAGATGTGGGGAAGACTCTGAAAGGGCATCTGAGAAGTGGCATTCTGATAACTACATTCTTCTTTCTACCAAGAGACAGTTGTGATCCTCTAGGTATTTTTAAGTAAACATTCTTGAACTAAAAACAACTTATAAACAAAGACACATTATGTAACAAACAAAATCCATTTTGAGTTGACACAATTACAAATACATTGACAGAAGGAAAATTGCTAATTCCTGGGGGAAATAATATGAGCAAGAAGATGGCAACAGTATGAGGCAAAGTTGCAGGCAGGCTTTGGTAAGAATGAATGGTTAACAAAGACAGAAGGCACGTGGCTCTTCAAAATAGCCAAATTTTAGAAATTCTCCCAACCTGGCCCAGTATCCAGAACAATTGTTTCAGCAGGTCCACAAGTTTCATTTGAGTTTAAATGTGGAGGAAAGAAACAAGAGGGAATGAAGAACCAAGTCCCCAGTCTCCCTTTCAACTGCGGGTCATTCCAATTGCAAACTTAGTGTCTGTCATGGCTTGCAAATTTCAATATCAATCAGGCCAAGAAGTAATATGAATAATGGGATCCAAAGGTGGAAGGAGTCAGCATGTCTGCACTCTCCAGCACGTGGACTAACTAAAACGTGTGCACAGCATGGTCAGCACAGAGCACCAGCCTTGCCACCCTGATTCTGACAGGGGCTCCTCCAGGAGAACAAGCACACACTGTTAATGGAAACAAACATACGCCATCTCTGCTGTCTACTCTAATCAGGACAAAGTAGCCATGCTTTGCACATGCCTCACTTTCACTTATTCAGCATCTTTACATCCCTTCTAAGGGAAACAACATAATACTTTTAAAAGGGTGTATTTCCCCACATTTGAGAAATGCAGAAATCATCAAAGTTGATTTTTTAACATTGGAAGAATATAAATGGGGTTTAAGACAAAGGGGTCTATATGATTCACAAAATGTCAAATCTGACATTCAAATAAAATAGGAGAAGTGGAAATACATTAAGAACCCTATCTGGGGGCCTGCTGAGGTTACCAACTGTTAGTGGTTTCTGTACTCAAGTGGAACTTAGTAAATTTCACTTGTGATGAGCATAACTAAAAAGCCCCCAGAAAATTTTAAGAGACAAGAACATACAAGCATGCATGCAAGTACACACACATACACACACACATACCTACCCAAAAACTAGCTAATGTTTCCTAGTCAGCTATTCCTTGGCTAAACTAGGCTCTGCAGTGAAACTGAGCATTTTTACAAAGCAAAGTTAAATGTAAACAAAAACAAAATGAGGTTTTTCAAGAGCCTTAATGTTACTATCGTATGTTATCCAAATAATGCACTTCAGGATAGAGACAATTAACAAGAAGAGCCAGGAAGTTTTTCCCATCTTGGAGACAATGGCCAGGATGCTTTACAAATTGGGCAGCTTGCAATATCTGATCTTGGTATTCAATGTACTGCTTACTCAGTGTCATGGACTCAAGAGCAGCCAAAGCCTAGAAGACAAGAGAGACAGGGGTTACAGATGCACACCCAACTGCCCCAGATAAAGCACACCTATTGTCATTATCTGGTTCCACCATAAGCTTCAAGTGAGGAAGAGTACAGAACCAGAGTCAGGAGTTCAGGAGGAGGCGCTGATTAACCCAAACAGAAGGAGGCCTGCAACCCAATCCTCTCTGTCTTTTGCAGTCATCCTGTAGTGCTGTTATTTCCCTACCCTTTTTGCCAAGAGTCATTGCAGCAGCTGGTCTGGACTTACTGTCCATCAGCTACACCATTTCCCAAAACTGCTTTGTCTTCCCTACCAGATCACTGGCTCCCTTCCTTGTCAAGCTCAACAGGAAAGCACAGGCACCAGATGCATCTCACTAAGGTAAGGTCTGTGTAACTGGTTTTTGGGTTGGTTCTCAGATTACAAAACAATACCATACTAAATGAATGAAATTTTAAAGAATGGCTGGAGAGTGCTGCTGCAGGTAAATGATCTGGTGATCTATTAGTCAACAAGCATAAAGTTCAGATCAGTTCCTTCCAATTCTGTGTGACAAACAGCACAGAACTAATGGGAGAAAATGTTCCCACATCTCTCTTCAAAATAAAGAAAAATGCTCTCTGGTTCCATAATTTTAATTTTCCCTTCCTTTATAGAAGAGAAGGTGGAAAAAACTACATGAAGGAAGCAAAACGTCAGAGGAGTTCTTGGGATAGGGAGTTTTGTTTTCCCACTGCACAAACTCAGGTATGGCCAAGGTTTTAAAAGCATCATCCTCTCTCTACCGGAGCACATCCTATCCTATGGATAGGATCAGCAACACTACAGAATACATAATAAATTCTGGAATTTCCTTGCTTCAGAAAATAAGGAAGAATTTTTTGTGGGGTGGGAGAGGCTGGTAAACGAATTGAAAGTTTAGAAATAAATTACCAGGAAAACTGTATGCACAGAAGTCTTAAAGCTGAATGTAAACAACTAGGGATTTTGGTACCAGGTTAAGAGCTGTATGAACAGAGTTCAATCTAAGAACAGGAATCAAAGAGACAAAAAAACAGGTGTAGTGGCATGTGTCTGTAATCTAGCAAACAAAAGCCCAAGGATCACAAGTTCAAGTTCAGGCTGTGCAACTTAGCCACTTAAAGAGATCATGTATCAAAATTTAAAAGGAGCTGAGGGAAGCAGTTCAGTGTGAAGGCCCTTGGTTCACTCCCTATGCTACCAAAATCATGGTGACAGGGAGGAGGCAAGACACGAGACACTCCCATGAATAATAATGTTTCTCTACACTCCTTTCTTTTCTTAAATTTAGCCCCAAAAATGGTCCACCGTGGTAGGGTGCATAAGGTTAATCACTCTGTAAAAAGACAGCCCTTTCCAAGTCTCAAAATCCCAACAGAAATATACAAGAAACATGCATAGTATCATTACTCTGAGTGTGACTAATGGAAGGCAGGCAAAAAGGGTGCCAGTGACCTGTGGCCACAGCTAAAACAAGGTGCTGATGATGCTTCAGGTCCTGGGACCACAGGAAAGTAGAAGACTCCTCAAATACAGTCTGAAATGTATCTTACAGACTTCCCACCTACCCATGAGTTACAGGAACAGGAACAATGCCCTGTTTTTAGAATAAACTATAACTTTTCACAGGTATTATTTTGTTGCTATTGGCTTGTTACAGCATTGGCTAACAGTAGTTGACATTCAGACTCACAAAACAGGTAACTATCTTCCAACAGGGAAAGCACACCAAAGGGAACACTGTACTTCCATGTTATCAACTGTGCAGGCCAGAACTGCCACCTCCCCTCCTGCTGGGGAAAGTGTGTTAGAAAACTGCTAGTCCTTAACTGTTAAGTTGTTTTTACTGACCTGCTGAGCTTTTGACGTAAGATGTAACTCAGAGCCAGGCTTCAAACGGATCTGGTCTTCTGTAGGAACCTGAACTGAGAGGAAGGCAGCCATGCCTCGAGCAACCACTCGGAACCTAGGGTGTCAGGGAGAGTTCAGAAGAAGCAAGCTCTTAAAGCATTTAAAAATAAACAGTCTTTTCTATAAAAAACAAGACAACTGCATTTCCAGATCTATCATATAGTCAAGTCTCTTCAGGAAAATCAAATATGATCCAAGAAGCAGCTTTAATCTTCCATTTTATTAATATCATCCTGAAAATGTTTTGCATAATTCAGATTCAAGAATGAAACTGTTAGCAAAGATATGGAATGACTAGAACCCTTGTATATGGCTGATGGAATGTAAACAGCACAGGTGCTACAAGAAACAGCTTGGTACTTCCTCAGTAAGTAAAACAAAGAGTTATAACATGACTCTGCAACTCCATTCCTATGTATATATCCACAAGAATTAAAAACAGCTGTGCCAACAAAAGTTTGTATATGAATGTTCACAACACCATTATCTACAATAGCAAGAAAGTGAAAAATCCAAATGTCCATCAGTTAATGGATAAACAACATGTGGCAAACAAATATGACAGAATATTATTTAGTCATTTTTAAAGGAATAAAATCCTGACATATGCTACAAAACAGATGAACCTTGAAAACTTTATTCTAAGTGAAAGAATCTGGACCAGATGTCACATCCTATATAATTTTATTTTTTATAAAATGTCCAAAGATTTAACACATAAAGTCAACTATTGTTTGCCAGAGACTAAGGATTAAAAGGGAATAAAGGTGACTGTTTAATGGGAACAGGACTTCCTTCTGGAGTGATTAAAGATTCTGAAACCAGCAAGTGATGGCTACAATACTGGGAATGTATTATTGCTTAATTGTACATATTAAAATGGTTATCATAGTAAATTTTAAATGATGTGCATTTTACAACTTTAAAAAAAATCAAAGGATTTGATTCAAGCAAAAGGTAAACAAGCCAAATTTAAGTGAAAAAATAAGAATTCTGCCAAATTTCACTAGAAACAAAGAAACACGAGGCTAAACGGTATAGACAGAGTGGCTCCCAATATGATAAGCTATTATACAAGATGACTGATGTCAGAATTGTATGAGAATTCCTTTCAACATTGACAGAGGCTTGAAAATAAAACCATAATGCAGGCTAAGGATGTGGCTCGGTGATGCGAGTATAAAATGCATGGGAGGGGAGGATGAGAAGAGGAAAAAAAAGAAAACCAAGATATAAATAAGTATTGCGAGATAGGATGGAAGGATAATGGCAAATTCTTTCACATCTTGAGATTTTTAGCAACAAGGCCTAGAACTGTTTCTCCTTATCAGTAGACCTCAGACCATCTTGATGACTTAGCAGCTGCTCACTAGAATCCCTCACAAGTTTTGCAGGATAAAGTGAAGCAGAGGCAGACTAGTGTCTTTTGACCTACCTGTATGCCATCACTTTTTGGCTCAAAACCAAAAAGAAATCAGCAGTGTAATCAAATTATAAAGTCAAAATACAGGAGATACCATTAAAATATACTATTTGAACTTAAAAATAAGGCAGTTAAACAAGAAACAAATGCCATTTTGGCATACAAAGATGTAATCACTCTAATTTTTCCAATATCACATCTGATGCCTACCGAGAGCAGTGACAGATGTTCCTCACCTGTTGGACAAGGGTGACTTCCGGCCCAACCCGATTGCCCCCAGAATCCCTGAACTGAGCCTTTCTTCGGCTACAAGGCTTTGTCTGCTCTGAAGCATGAGCAGAATCTGGACAACAGATTCTGTCAGGACCAAGTCATTCTGCTCCATCTGAATCAAGGACAGCTGCAGGACTTGGTGCCACCACAGAAACAGCTTTGCCTCTTCCTGTGCAGAGCTGGGGGAGATACCAGAAGAAACAAAATCAGAAGTGGATTTTTTTCCATTCACATTTAACTGAAAGACTGCCTTTGAGTTTGATGTAAAGGCAATAGGTAGTACTTTATTTTATTATTATTATTATTATTATTATTATTTGTAGTTCAGGTGATTTATTGTTAACAAGGTAACCCTAGGACTCCAATAGGTAGTACTTTAAAAGCCTAGGCTATTTATTTTTACTCTGGGGTCTCATACAAGAGGAACAATACTATATTTAACCTTCTGTGTTTGATTTATCTCACTTAACATTATGGTTTCAAAGCCCGGATTACAGTGAGTTCAAGGCCAACCTGTACTACATAGCAAGAACCTGTCTCAAAAAAGATAAAATAAAAAGCCAGACTAGCATTCTGAAAGACAGTACTTTAGTTCCTTATCAGATTACATTTGCTGAACTGCACTTTGATTTTGTAATGGCCACTATTATATTTACCACACAGAATTGATATTAATTACATCACTCCCTTTATTAGAATTCAAATAGAAAAATTCCTCTCAGAACCTAAAAGCTTGTATTTTATTAAACAGTTATTTTCCTAGCTGTATAATTTTCACTTCAATTTCTTCAGTGATTAAGTTGTATTATAATATGTGGAATTCAATAAGCATAATTTATTCATTTTTAATCCGTCTAACTGTTTAATGTATTAAATTCTGATCTACCTACTATAAACACTTTCAAATGGGTTCCTTAAAATATGTTCAGCAATAGCCACACTTTTCATCCCAGATATTTCAGACTGAGGCAGAGGCTCAGTCTGGGCAACTTAGCAAGATCCTGTTTCAAAATAAAATGAAATTAAAAGGCTGGGTACCTATCATACACAAAGCTCCAAATTTAATCCCTGTACCACCAAAAAAATAAAATAAAGTTCAGTAACTATTAAAAAAATTATGGTCTCAGGGTGCAACTATTTTCCTACAAATGACTCAAATTTATCTTTCTCTATGGCAGAGTACTCTATGGTGTCTAAACACCACATTTTCTTTATCCATTCATCTATTGAGGGACATATGGGCTATGTCCAAGATTTAGCTAGTTTGAGTTGCACTGTATAAACATGGGTGTGCAAGTATCGATATGGTATCTTTAACTGTTTTAGAAAGATAATAAAAAGAGGAATAGCTGGGTCAAATGGAATTTCTAGTTTAGTTTTTTGAGCAGTGTGAGACAGAGCATTCTCAAAGGGGAAGATGATCAAGAGACAGAAGGAAGGAATGGACAAGGGATGAAAAAAAGAATTAGGATGTGATATATATATATTCCATACAAGCAAAGTAAACATGTACTAGAAACATATACAAAAGGTTGGGGGACCAAGGGAAGAGAGAGGGAAAAAAGGGAAAAAGGTTGAAAAAGAGAATTAAGATATATTATGTAGGGTCAGGGATTTAGCTCAGTGGACTAAGCACCTGCCTGGCAAGCATGAGGTTGTGAGTTCCATCCCCGGTACCCAAAAAAAAAACAAAAAAAGGGAGAGAAAATAGATCAGATATGTACCTGTACCAACTTCCTATAAGGAATGTAAACATATACACTATACTCGTGTACAGTACTAATAAACTTAAAAAAAAAAGAGCCTATGGTAATAAAATGTTAATGTTATTAAAGTAACAGAACTGTAACAACTACCATTTATCAGATATTACTTGCCAGGTATTGTGTCTTGGCTTTATGTTTAAAAATTTCACTTTATCTTCATTACCTAGGTTGGGTTGTTACGACTTGTATCTAGATGTCCCCCCAAAGCCTCAAGTGGCCACAGGTAGGACTTTTCAGAGGTAGTTGAATCCAGTGTGTGACTAATTCATAGCGCAATGCTACAACTAAGGGTGCTAGGATTAAGGGTGTGAGATTACTAAATCAGTTCACTGATTGGTTGGGCACCACCCTAATCACAGTAGCCTGTATACAATAAAAGGGACAGAAAGAGGCTTGTCCTATCCTTGCTTGCTTGCTTTTGCTATCTTCTTCTTGCCATGAACTGCTTCTCCTCTGCAATGCCCCTCTGCCAAGCCACCATGCCTTGAAGCTGTCCGATGATAGAATGAAGCCTCTACACACTTTGAGCTAAATAAACCTTTCCTCCTTCAACCTTCACAGCAACAAGAAAGTAGTAACACACTAGGGATTATTCTCTCTACAAGAAAACTGAAGCTTGGTGACTCACAATGCTTTAGGTCATTGATGGCAAACCATTTACAGTTTTTAATGACACAGTCTGCTGTCATATTATAAGTTTGTCCTACCATCTTAGGACATAAAAAAATCTGCTCAGAAAGCTAGCCTATCAAAGGATGAACTTTTCCCAAACAAGTATCACTACCTCACACCCTTGTTAGTTTATGTGCCACTTGGTTTGTGCCCTTAAGTATATACTGCACTTACCTAAATCTTAAATTCCGAGTTAACCAAACACAAGTTTGATACAGCAGCCAGCAGGTGAACATACCTTGGATACACCTGTTCCAACCACTTGCTGAGGAGCAGGAGTACTTTCATTTCATTCCTTAAAGTCTGTTCACTATTTAAACACTGAAGCAGGTAGACATACAGAGTCAAGTAACTACCAAGAGCCAGGCACTCCTGCAGAAATTCTTCTATGGTGAGCTCAGGAACTTGAAGGGACACCAGAATGGGACCCCATCCTAAATTTTGATTGAGGGAGTCTAAGAAAACAAGAAGTCAGGAATCAAAACATAAGCTAAAGTCTATTTAACAACTCTAACAAATCTATTCATGCATGCTAAGACAATAATTTCTCACATTGGTCCCATAGGCCACAAAAGTCAAATGTACCCTGGAGCTTCAAATGGAAAGCTCTCATGCTTGATGCCACTAGAGGGGATTAAGAAGCCAGAACTAAGGACTGCATGTTTACAAATCACCTTTCTCATCATATTATGATCATAAACCTCTTCTGCAGTGGTCATTTAATAGTTTTAACTTTAAAATCCATTTTTAAGTATGTATGAATACTTACACTTCTCCAAGGAAAACTGTTACCATTTGACACATCATATTTTACTTACCAAAGCTTAGCTCCTATTTTGATGGAAACTTTGATTTTTAGTTACACAAATTTAGAAGTATTATTCTAATAGTTTTTAACTTCTGGGGAAAATAAAGGTTGAGTACAGAAAGACAGGCACAACACCTGCATGAGTAGACATGGATGGTTCATGGATTTTTAGGGCAGGGCAGATGGTAGGTTTTAGGCACTTACTGGACTCCTGCTCCAATATTTTCTTTTCTCTCTCACTGTCTGTAAAATGATATGTAAATGGGTATCAGAGTTAAGAAGCACTGTTCTGAGCAACTTTTTTTTTTACTAATCAGACTAAATTACCTCAAGAGTCTGAGAGTTTAAAGGCAAGGTAAGAAAAATAAAAGCAAGAGTGAGGCACAGGAGAGAGTGACTCCTTCATACAGTTTAAGGACCATGACAAATAATAAAAAGATTTCTGAAAACTCATTTACCAAAGGTGACCCAAAAGGGGGATCATTATTATAAAGGTTCTGGTGTATAACATTTGTTCTGAGGACTATGAGTCTATCAGAACAGAGCTGATTTGACATACTAAAACCAATATAATATAAATTAGAGCTCTTATTGAAATGTGTAGCAAGACATGGGTCAGAGGTTTTCATGCTAACTACAGATCTTTATGGGAAAAGGAAGAATTATCTGTCTCTTGATCGATTGATTGATCTATCTGGTGATCTTTTCCTGAGAAGGGTCTAGAAGAGTCTTGATGACAAAACTTTAACTTTTCCTGGGAAAGACCAACACAAATGGAAGAGAAGATAACATTCTCTTACTTTCCTTGAAGTAGGCAGTAATGCAGGCTTCTGTAATCTCTGCCATGTGGCGGACAGAAGCCAGGCTCTGGCAGGCTGCTGTTAAAAGGGGCAGCACCACCAACCCATGAACTTTTTGGCCAATCCAGGTCCGAATACTGCCCCGCAGGAACTCAGCTGTTGGAATGCTTGCATTGTTCATCATCATTAGGACTTCCATAAAGAGGCTGCTGAGGGCCATGTGGCGGGCCTGGCTGTCCATGTCTGAAGGGGAACACACACACACACACACTCAGGCAGCTGGAATATGATCAGGAGACAACAGGAATGTGATAATGAGGACAATGATGCTTCAATCTTAGCTGCTCTCCAGGGGCCAGAAGGAAGACTCTGGAATGTGTCTGGTTTTTACGGATAGATGTAGAACAAAAGTATTTTATATGAGCAAACTATTCAGAGTTCCCTGAGTATAGCAGTGTGACAGAATACCTTAATAAATGCAAATATAGCTGCTGTGAAAGAGTAAATTTATCATAACGTATGTAATTACCTTTATTTTCCAAGTTTTGCTGATGTAAAACCAAATACATAAATCATAGCCATCCATCAGTTTGGTAAACTAGTTAACAACAGTATCCAATCCCCACCATAGCCACTGCCAATGCTATCAACAATGAAGGGTAATCTACACAGAATCAAGGTTATTACTTAAAGCAAAACATAAAAGTCAGGGGAATCTTTTTAAGGTTCCTAACAATAGCTGTCCTTCTCATTTTTTTTTTTTTTAAACAGGCATATATGTTGCCCATGTTGGACCAAAACTCAGGCTCACAGGCATGACACCACTATACATGGCTATTTCTTTGTTTTTTAAATAAAAAGAGAAAATTCATTTCATAAGAGAACTGCAGAGGAGGAGGTCATTGAGACAGATTCCTTCACACTCTAACAGAAAATACACGCTACTGGGAGTTTTAATAGGCATAATTTTTGTCAACTATTTCTAGCTGTCCTTCAGTTAGGTACTTACTTTTTAATAGAACAGAACTGAGAATTCAGTATATCGACAGGAATAGTAACAATGTGGAAGATCTCATTACATACATCAAAACAAATTCACTATTTATTCAGTGTTAAATTGATTCTAACTTAATGTTTTGTTTTGTTTTTTGTCTTTTTGAGACAGAGTCTCTCTATGCAGTTCGGGCAGGCCTTGAGCTCAGTTTGCAGCCCAGGCTGGTCTCGAACTCGCAACGATCCTCCTGCCTCAGCCTCCGAGTGCTGCGATTACAGGCATGAGCCACCATGCCCGGCCTCCTAACTTAATGTTACTGTAGAATCTGTCATGAAGAACTTTAAAAAAGAACCTAAAGGACAGAGATAATAACAGAATGTGCACATTAATTTTTTTCACATATTTATATAATATTCTTTGTAATAAAGGCCTTATCTCAATTTCAACTGAATAGCAATTTAAATTTTAATTTACCTTTTACGTATAACCCAAAGGGAAAAATCATGGCAAGGAGCCTCAAAACGTACCCCACCTTGTTCATCATTAACAGGGCCAACAAATGTTTCCCTGAAAGTATCTGATCCTATTACTCTTCTGATTAGTCTTTATAAAACACGTTTGCTTACTTTGCCTATCCAGCAAATATTCAACCTGCGTGGCCCAATGACACAAAATGACACAAAACCACCTCTATCACTTTCTCCAGCACTGCATGCTGATCCTTCCTTCCCTCTCTCCCACTCCTTTTCTCCTTCTTCCTTTTTCTTCCACAAGCTACATAGTATGAACTCTCACTTCAAGACCCTGTGAGCTTGCATTTGATTTCTGAAATAGATCTCTTTTTTCTTTGCACACCGACAGCTGGCCCAACCCCAAGGTGAGAAGAGATAACTGCCTCTCCCCTCTCACAGGATCATGCTGATTTCTGGCTCATCATCACAGTAAAGATGTAAGAGTCCTGTGGCATGGAGTCTTCTTTTAGGCTTCTACCTTAGGCAGGCCCTGGGCCTCATCAGCTCCCCACAGTACCCTCAGAAGGCACAGGTGAAGCCAACCTTAGCACTTCATCTACCTTTATAGGCTCCTACTTTTACTTTGTTTCTAGTTTCTGAGACTTCCTACCCTTTTCACATTTCATTGGTAAGGGGTTTTTTGTTGTTTTGTTTTGTTTTGTTTTGTTAATTCTTAAAAACTTTTATCCAGACTTCTTGGTTGGTTTTAGCAGGGCAGGTAGTCAAGATGTCTAGTTCACCAACCTGCTAGCAGCAGAAGTGCTCTCTATAAAGTATCTTGCCAAGTCAACCTAACTAAGAGCCAAATGCTAGAAAGGCTGCTTACTCGAAGGTCTCCTGTTACTCTCTAATCATTAAACTCAGCCATCCAGCTCAAACCTCAGTCCAGGTCACCTCACATCAGTGTCATCCAGGGTCAATGCCCCCTCCAGTTCTTAACACTCAGTCTGAGTGTCCTGTGTCCAAAGAGCACTGAGACTGACCACTACTTCTCCAGATACAGGAATGACAGTCTTGCCCATCTTCCCCATCCCACAATGGCTCACCCATGGCAGAAATTCACTACATGAATATGTGATTTCCTACTGGTCACTTACCAGGTGGGTTAAAGACAATGATATCATCTAAGAGCTCAGACATCTGTTGTTCCAGAACTGCAAAGGTGATTTTCCCATTTTGTTCCAGGGTGCTGAGGAACTGAACCATCTGATGAGTAAAAGCTTGGCATTTTGGAACTACATCCTGATAAACAAAAAGAAAAAAAAAAGGATCAAATGAATCTGCCTGCCTGGCAAATGTGAGGTCCTGTGTTCTATTTCCACTTCCAAAAAAAAAAGAATCTAAACACAGTTAAACTGAGTGTACCTTGGGAGCATGGCACTGTACTGCACTGATGCTTGAGTAGGGAGGATGGGGACAGATCAGGAAGCCACTCAAAGGCCTCATCCAGGAGAGCAGGGAGACCTAAGCCGGGAGATCTGAAATCTATAGTTAACGCTTGGACAAGAGCCCATGCTCTCCCAGGTTCTGCAGAACACCCCCACCCCCACCCAACACTAAATAAACAATGACTGTTCACCAGGAACTTCTCCCAAAACTTTTGTGTTTCACCCTCACAATATACTTTGAGAAAGGGTATTTCCAATTCAGCAGAGAAAACTAAGACATGCCCAAGGTCAGAATGGCAGTGAGTTGGGATCTGAGTCTGTCAGACCTAAAACTCATTTTCATCACATACTCTGCCACTCTGCTGTCAATGATATTCAGATAATGAAACTAGTAGCCTACTGCCAGGCCTTGATCTGATCTGATCAATATATGACGTTGCTAGAAAATTAAGTCTTAGCAAAGAAAGGAATCAAACCAAAGGGTCCAAGAGGCCAGTATGAGTACACAATGACATACAGTCTCTAGCTTTCTCTGCTGAGCAGTCAGCAGGTTCAAGACTGTGCTCAGTGGCACTTGCGGGGCTTACAGTCTCAAAGAACACCTCTGCCTTTTTTTTTTTTTTTTTTTTTTTTGGTACCGAAGATCAAACTCACGACCTCGCGCTTGCCAAGCAGGCACTTATGCCACTGAGCTAAATCCCCAGCCCGTCACCCCTGCCTTTTAACCACCCTCTCAACTTACAAGATGTTTCTGGCCCTCAGCAGGAATAGAAAGGCCTGCAGCCACTTTAAGGAGCTTCACAGTCGATTCAGCAGCAGACTCTTTTGTCAGGATGATGGACGGAGGATAATGACTGCTGAAATAACTTAAAACACTCTGGTATGACACAATATCCACAAGGTGCCATGAAAGTGAGCTAGTTTGTCCAAGGAGATTAAGTAAAGGTGAATCCTGAAAATGAAACACAGATTCTTAGATTGTTTTATTACCAGAGTCTCCAATTTCCCCAGAATGTGTCTCTAGTCTGTAAAAAAAACCTACTAAGATGGCCAGCGATATCAAGTAAGTATTTACTTCAGTTAGCACTAGGGAAAACAATACCTAAAAATCAAGGCAAAAACCCATTAGTATTACAATCTGAAAGCACTCAGAACCCAATTTTCAAAGGATTCTGCTCTGATGGCACGTATCAACAATGACCTCAAGAGGTATGCAGTACATTAAAGTAGGAATTACTAAGCTGTAAATCAAAATTCATATTTTCTAACTCTGTGGGGTTCTCTTCACACTTCAGATCCAGGAGAAACAGGGCCTAGCTGAAGGCACATCTCATGTGTCAAGCATTTATTCATACTGACAGAGGTGCTGCGCAAACAAATAAAAACCACAGCCTAGGAGAAAGTGAAGACCTAAGAAACCAAATCTGAGAACAAGCTCCCCAAACTTACTGTTTCGTTGACCAGCTGAACTTCCTTTGCCAGGAGAATCATCATGAAAAGAAGGCAGACAATCATGCTCCGAGTTTCAGGCAGGGGATTGGGACTCCAAGCATCAGAGAGCACACTAACCCAATTGACTTCACAGAGTACAGACCCAAAAAACAAGAAACAGCTCTTGGGGCTTCCTCGTTCCACCTAAAAAGAAATGCATGAAACAGTGTTTTGCTTTTTGTTCTTTGATATATTTTGGAAATGTGTATAAATCAAAGTTTCATAAATTATGTTTTATAAAACATTTTTTCTCAGATTACAAATATCACTCATAATCCTACCTTTCAGAGATTTAAACATTTGTGGTAACATTCCTTCCATGCCCAGTGTATGTATACATTTTTGAGCTAGCCTGTTTAGATTTCATTATCTGTCTCAATAATTTAAAACACGAGAGGAAGGCCCTTCCCTAACCCCCTCAGTGGACAGTCACTGAGCTGCAGGTGTATCAGAACTCTAAGGTGTGCTGGGACAAGACAAAAATGGAGCATTAGTACTCTAGTTTCTAAAGGTGGGTGTGCATCAGAACCATGAGGAAGACCAATAAAACAGATTGCTGGGCCTGCTCTTTGAGATTTTCAGCTGACAACAGGATTGTGTACTTCTATTAAGTCCCCAGGAGATGTTCATTTTGATGTCCATAAGACCACATTTGGAAAATTCTACATTAGTATAATATTTATACCACCTTTTTAATGTAATATTATAAAAATGTCTCCATATCATTCCAATTCTTAATGACTATATAATGCTTAAATTGTTAGAAATTTCTTTGGGAGTAAACTATAAAATATATAATCAACCTTCAAGTTATATTTTATAAGCTTCCGTATTTTTAATTTCTTTAAAATAAAACCTGTCTAACTCATACATTTTTCCTTAAAAAAATGAAGATTAAAAAACTCTGATCTATAAAACTATGATCAGTGGAATATGGTAACAATTCACATCTTCTCATTGCTGTATTACATTATGGTACTAATTGTCTTCCCTCGTAAAAATGATTCTTCATCCTCCTTTATAATCTGTTCTCTACCTACACTCTTGTCCAAAAATTACATACACATATACCCCTTAGTTTATCGGCTTAATTCTTTCCATGATTCTTGTTGCAAACCAAATTGGATGAGAACGGGATTAAATTTCCTCATAAGGTTAACATTGAACCTAACCATTGATTTTTTTTTAATTTTATTTAAAGAGAAACAAAAACATGTAAAGGGTAGAGGTAATACAGAATTCCAAAAAAAAGATAAACAATAAGAAATCACTAGTTAAAATTACATATTGTCCTCTTAGAAATAGTTGCTCAAGTTACAAAATTAAAGCATACAAAGTAGAGAGTCAAACAGTGAGAGTGTAGACAGCTACCCATGCATGAATCTCTATGTGTACTTCTATACTTTCTGTATTAGAGGGAAAAACAAAACTTAGCAAGACAAAACAAACAAATTCCTATAAAAACATGAAACCAAAAAGTCGTATAAAACCACAGTACAAGGTGATCTACAATGATTACTGTGTTGTTTCTTATTATCTTCAATAGAATGTCAATATCAACAGGCATAACTGAATATAGCAGTATGATTGAGTACAGCAGTAAATAACAATATTAGTAAAAATAAAACATTGTAGACAGTATAAAACTTCAAAGGCAGGTAATAATCAAACCAGAGTGGATATTCTAGTGGATCTTGTCATCCTAAGTGCAGTTGCCTTTACTCTCAGACTTGACATTATCAATCATAACAGCTTTGAATAAAATCTATCAGTACAAAACAGCGATCCAACAAACCAGATTCAATTATGATCAGTCATGGTAAAACAATGTAGGTTTTACAGAGCTTTAGATTAAGTTAATAGGAAATGAAGGATGATTACCATACTATATCCTGTTATTTTCGGGATTACAGTCTGTGTGCCCTCAAATCTAGTACAGGTAAAAATGCCTGGAACAGAATATAATACACCTAAGCAGAGTAGTGTGGGTAATGCGGGTTTTAAATCCTGGTGCACTATTTATAGTATAGCGTATCAAGGCCATCTATATTATAGTTTCTAGTTATCCTTCTCTGCCTCATTTCTGCTATGCTATTTTTCTGCCTTTATTTGTCTCGTTTTCTCCTTCATTCTACTGCCTGCCCCACTCATTGAGGCCTTTCTGCCACTGTTCCTAAAATCCTGGTATTTTTTTCTCTCTTTCTAGAATGTCCTTCAGTATTCTCTGTAGGGTTGGATTAGTGGTCACAAACTCCCCCAGTTCCTCTTTGTCATAGAAGCATCTTGTTTCTCCATTAATTTCTAGTGATAGTTTTGCAGGGTACATTAATCTGGGCTGGAGGTTATTTTCTTTCAGGGCTTGTAACACTTTGCCCCAACCTCTTCTTGATTGGATGGTCTGTGTAGAGAAAGTCAGCCGTGATTCTTCTGATGGGCTTACCTGTTTCTTTTCTCTGACAGCTTTTAATATTGTTTTTATATTGAATTTCTGGCATCTTGATTATTATATGTCTGGGTGTAGATCTGCTTTGGTTGTAGGTGGCTGGAGTTCTGTATGCCTCACACAACCAAATGTCATTTTCTTTTCCCATGCTTGGGAAGTTTTCCTTAATTATTTCCCTGAATAGCCTTTGTAATTCGCCTGTATGTATTCCTGCTTCTTTGTTCATGTTTCTTATTCTTAAATTGTAGATTCTCTTGTCATCTTCTAGCCTTTGTATTGCTACTGCCTGTTTCCTTGTTATTTTTAAGAGATCTTTCCTTTCATGATCACACACTGCCAACCTGTCTTCAAGTTTTGATAGTTTATCCTTAGTTTCTTTTAAGGCGTTTTGCCAGCTTTCAATGGAGTTTTTAATTTCCTGGGAGTCTCTTTGAATCTGCTTCATGTATTCTATATTTTCTTTATATTCTTTATTGAATGTTTCTCTCCTTTTTTTGTGTTCCTCCCTTCTTCTGTCTGTATCATCCTGAGAGATGCTTCCTGAGAGCATTTGTTGTATTACTCTACTCATATCCTGCTTTATCTGATTTTTTGAGCTTGTCTACAAGGTCCTGAAGATATCTCTTAATGTCCATTGAAGCCATGTCTGATGTTGTGTGTTTGCTGCCCTCAGTCTCCCTTGTTTTTCCCTCTCCTGGATCAGGGCTCTCAGGGTTCTGGGCTGGGGCCCTCCTCCTGCCTCTGTCTCCTGTCATGGCCCTGGCTTCCTCCACACGGGTTACAGTGCAGGTCCCAGCCCCCTTCCCTGTCAGCCACATTTCCTACAAAGCACACTAGCAAGGGACCTCTGCCCGCTCCTGCCTGTTCTTGTCACTGAGGTGTAAGCAGGCTGCGTATGCCTGCCCCTCCCCACCAGGCCAGCCACACTTCAGGGGCCCTCACCCGGTTAGTGCGTGCTAAGCGCAGGGAATCAATCTGGGATGGCTCATTGGGTCCCGGCCAGGGGCACGGCCCAGTCCAAGGAAATCCCACGAATCTGCTCTGGGGAGGGAGCAACCAACTGAAGTCACTGTCGCTCCCAGTTCAGGCTCCTCCTGCCCGATTCCAACATGTCGCCCATTTGGTTGTGCCCTTCCTGTGGGAGGAGGGGGTCTCATTCCCAGCACCGACCGTGGATTAATGGAGGTTCCGCTCTCTACTCTCCATTGGGCTCACCAACCCCTGACTTCAGCGCTGCTGTGCTTCCTGTGAGTGGCAGCAGGAACAAGTTTGGGTGGCTCTGCCGGCTGCCTGGATTTAAGCTGGCACAGACTTGGCAAGTCACCGCAAAAACGCTGTGTCCCTCAATTTTTAGCTGTTTCAGTTGTAGTCCCGAAATATTTGATGAGCTTTTTTATGTTTTAGTTTCTTCCTGTGTCAAGAGGATCCATCTCCCTCTGTCTGGGTCTCACCAGGGTGCTTTATTTTGGCATATGAATTGTTTCTCCCAGGAGGCTCTGTATTTTATTGCTCACTGATCAGCCATCTTGTCTTCTCTAACCATTGATTTTTGATTCGATTCTCATCCAATTTGGTTTGCAACCAGAATCATGGAAAAAACTAAGTTCATGAACCAAAGTACCACTGTACATATATGAATAAAATGATGCCAACAAGGCACCAAACATTTAAAAGATTCCACGATTTGGGAAGGTCAGGGGCAACCATTGTTAATATAAAACCCATAGAGACAAAAACTCCACAGCCTCCTTTGCCAAACCAATCCACTAATCTGTCTTACAGTGAAAGTCACCTTGTTACTTAGTAAAAACACAACCTTACAGTTATTTAAGCCAACTTTCATTCACATTATAGCAATTAAATATTTACTTAGTGCCTGCCTCACCTACTAATCCTATAAAATCACTCTGCAAACTTATATTTCTCTAAAACAGCTGCCCTCAGCTTCCCTTGAGCTTCACTATAAAGGAGTGGCTGTAAGAGCGGCACCGGGTGAGGTTTCACCAAAGCGCTTAAAAAGCTTTAGTACATTTTACTAATCATCATACCTAACTGTAGATCAGTATCAATGAAAGCACTTAAGGTGTCTCAATAATAAATATGACAATAAGACTAAACACAAATCAACTTATGACTAATCAATAAATGAACTGAAATTACTGTAAAAATCTAAGCCACAATTACTGAAAATTTTTAAAATAAAAACTAAGAATGACAAAACCAGCTACAAATGCCTGGCTCATATATAAATTACACTGCAGTGTCTGTTTTTGTAACTACTGCTTCTACTGAAGACACACATGTATACTTATTGGTACTTTTTTCAGATTTTAGTTCTTTCTATAATGATGATTTGTTATTACAATGCACTCTATTGCCTATAATCTAGTTATTCACTCATATGACTGCTAAAAAATTAATGGCTTGAGTACCAAATCACATTTTTGCCTTAGTAAAATATTTAACTAGTTCAAATGACACTAGAAAAACATGTATTCATGTAAACATCAACTAAGACTAAGCAAGACAAAATCTTAGACCACATATGCTAAGTAAAATAAATTAGACATAGACAGTTAAGTCGTACATAACTTCTCTTATATGAGAAATCCAAAATATAAGTAATTTAGAGAGCAAAATGAAGGACAGGTGATAGGAAACAGATACATTTTGTGGAAATGAGTAGGAATATGAAGGTGGACAAGGGAAAGAGAAAAATGATTAAGATGTGATATGTGTATGTAACAATTCCCCAAGATGAATGTAATTACTATGCATTACAAAGATATACTAAATAAAAAAAAGAACAAAAATATAAAGACAAAGTATTTCCTTGGGTTTTAAAAATGGTAAGGTAAATGTTTTCCAACCATTCATTAACAAATGCAAAGTATTTTCATAAGCTGCTGCTTTCCACAAGTTCTACTGAGGTGCCCACATTGGCACACGCAGTCCCTTTCTTTGTAGAGCAACCAGGGTAAACAGGCTGCTCCCTGGAAGCAGGGTTCTAGGATGTAACAAGAAAGGTGAAGGGCTTACTTTGAAGAATGCCTCCATGAGCATATGGTCGGGATGCAGATCTTTCCACTGGAGCTTCTGGTAGGCACTATGAAAAGCATACAGAATGAACTCTGGCATTTTGGGTGCTGTACATGCCTCACAGTAATGCATCAGGTGCAGCCGAAGGGCTCCTTCATTGCCTGGCAACAGTTTGTCTAGAATTTAAAAAGAAAATACACCTGATAGCATTCAGTTGACATATGTAGGGTGGGCGGATGGATGGATGAACTGTTTTTTTTGTTTTGTTTTGTTTTATTTTGTTTTGTTTTGTTTTTTGAGACCAAGTCTCATTATGTCTCAAAGGCTGGCCCTGAATGTATGGTTGCAGCCAGCAAAGAGTTTATCTTTTTTAAGATGAAGCTACTATAAAACACAAATTTGAACTAAAATCTAAAGTTTTCAGCATTTACCCAATGTCAAGAATTTTCCTGTGTGGGAAGGGGGAACACTGGCAGATTAATACAGATGAATACTTTACTTGGGCAACTGCAATGAGCAGGTGTATGACAGCTGGTAAGCAGTAAATGGCTTTTCTTAAAAACATGCTTTGAAATCTGTGTCTCTTACATTGTTATATCTGTTTTGTTCTGTTTTGTTATGTTTAATTTTACCCTCTTTAAAAATAAAAATTTAAAAAAACTTCTAAATATATGGATTTTTACTCAAACACATTTCTATAGACTGCTGCCTGCAATATGTATTGTCTCATGCATTTAGTGCTTCATTCATTTAGCACCTTGGAGAAACCTAATATTCCTCAAGAGGAAATGATCAAATGTTTCTCAAAAAATGACAAAGTTGGGCATGATGGTATATGACTGTCACTCTGGCTACTCAGGATAATGATGCAGGAAGATTAAAAGCTTGGGGCTAATCTGGGCAACTTAGTGTGAGACCCTGATTTAAAAATAAAACATAACAAGGGCTGGCAATGGAGCTCAGGGGCAGAGTGTCTCCAAGTTCCATCCCCAGTACCTGAGAGGAAAAAATATAAATAGATATACACAAATGGTCAATAAGTACTTCAAAAAATAGTCAGCATCACTGATCATTACACAAGATAGGTACTGGCAAGGATTCAGAGAAAAGGGAACTTGTATAAACTGTTGGTGAGAACATAAATTGGTACAGTCATTATAAAAATAGTGAAGTTCATCAGAAAATTAGTGACAGGTAATATATGAAGAGTGAATGTCTATAATTCCAAAGGTAGAGCAACTTTACAAAAAAGCTAAGAGGTTACAAACTCAGTAAACAATTGTATCAGTGACCTTTCTTCAATCACAGGTAATTGTCTAACAACTAAAATTAAATAGAAAAGAAAAAGTAAAACCATGACTTGAAAAACTTAGGGAGAAAATAAATATTAACTAGAGACATAACACAGCATCTCCCTACCTTTAAAATTCTCATGCAATGAGTCAATACAGTCAGTGAACAACTGCACAATGCTGGAGGCCACCACAGCATCACTCTCCAGCCAGGGGTAATGCCACTGCTGACTGCTTTAAAGAAAAGAAATATGCTTAGAAATGGAAGTCTCTTAACTAACTGTGGTTCCTAGAGCCCAGGCATGCCTAGGTTCCAGAAACCATTGTATTACATATCCTTAATACATATTTAGGATCACTTTAAAGGCTGTAAGTTCCTGGAGGCAACTGTATCATGCAGTATCAACCAAATAATTTTATTTCTTCTCTTTCCTACCCTTTTGTTCCAGTGCAATTAAGTTTCAGAAAAGTGCTACCTAAATAATCTTAACTTAACATCTTTTTACATCCAATTTATCTTCATGAACACCTTGGTAACATTTCAAAAACCTTAGAAAAATATCTTACATGAAGTTTTCCTCTACCCAAAGCATGAAATAAATAAGTAAATCAATCAATCAATCTTATGTAACAAGAAGATGGCTAACAATTTACAGACAAAAAATAATCAAAAAAATTCTTTTTTTTTTTTTTTTTGGTACCCAAAATCAAACTCAGGACCTCATGTTTGCCTGGCAGGAATGGTGCCACTGGGCAATATCCCTGGCCAACTGAAAGAAATTCTTTAGATGAAAATTTGGTATTTGAATATGGTATACAAAGTCCAATCTCAAAATAAATTCCATTAATTTTCCTTGGAAATAAATAAGTATCCTGTGCTTTGATCAGTCTACAGTCACTACAAAAATTCTGCAATCTGTACCTTTTTCAAGGGTAGCCCTCTACTAAAAGCAAAGATCCAAAACCTTTCACAATATTTTCCCTAAAGGGCTCTTGAAACACCTTGGGTTTATCCAAAGAGTTCTGAAACAGGAGTCAAAGACATTAGCTTTAGTTCCAAGCTTTGGCACTAACCAATCAGTTGAGAGACGAGAAACATTCACATTGTCTAAATCTTAAAATGAATGCTTCTGGAAACATAAAATTTGATTTCTACCACTGTTGTAATTTTTATAAAACTTCTAAAAGGTTCAGCTGTTCACAAAGTTTTTCTTTGGATATTTTCAGAGAAAAAAAAAAACTCATCAGGCAACTCAATGCATTTGGATAGCTCTACATCTCTAACTATTTTAAGTGCTGTGATGTAATGTTTTCATTAACTGCACAATTCTATGCTTAAAAGCTATTTCCCACCCAATAACCTGACAGTCAACTTAGTTCCTCAAAATAACTGAGATAGTAGAGAAAATACTTGAGTATCTTAATTTTTAGTGTTACATTATCAAAACCTAAGAGAAACCTCAGAATAGCATGTGTCTTTCTGAAATTAAGTACTAAAAGCATTCAACTTCTTTATTGTGGAAAACTGGAAATGAGTGTACCATTTTGTTATAAAATAAGTATCAAGACATCTCTGATCAACCAGCTTAATAATTCCATAAACAGAAAATATCTAAAATTTTGTAAACAAGCATTTTCTAAATTTATATATGACCTGTCAACTAAAAATGGCACCTGTGGAATCACCTCTACCAAACATTAGAACTTTAAATAAATAAACATTAAAGAAATTCAAATATCTGAAAAACTATTTACCTTTCATTGTCCTCTAAAACCAGGATCCATGGCTTAAAGAGCTGAACAATTATTGAATGTAAGGATCTCAGCACTGAAACAGCAAAATTTTTAGAGATAAGAAACAAGCCCATCCTTTGTCATTATCATTGGTAGCATTTTATAAAAAAATCCACTTCATATATATGCATAAACCTATGTTAATATACAAACAACATGTTTAGGATAAGTATGTTTGTGTTTTCATTTGCTGCAATGAGTCTAAATTAAAGAATTTTTATTTTGCAACACAATGTCAATGGGTAATTTTATAGCATTATTTTTAAGATAAATGCTTAATATTCAGAATCTTTTACTTAGGTAAATAAACAAGAAAAGAAGGAGCAAATAGGAACTGTAGCAAAAATCCTATATTCACTAAGTAACGAATAAAGTCATGACACATATGTGGACTTGCAGCTGTACTGTATATTTTTCTATTTCCCTTCCTTGACCCTTGATACAAATCACCCTAACATGTCTTCTAATGGAAGGACAGAACACCCTGTTCCATGTTGCTATAGAAGCATGTTACCTGCTTTGTTGCCAGCAGATGCATTTTGGGCCAAGGAGGCCATTTCTGAGTCAATCAGCCTTTTTACAAGATAGCCCAAGAGTATCTTCACATGTTCCATGTAAGGATTCCATTTTGAGAATAAACCAAAGCTTCTAAAGTCCAACTTGGATAACCGAAGCTTATAGAAAAAGTCTGAAAGCCACTGTATGGTCTCCACTACCTGGAAGAGATAACCAATCCAAAAATACTTACTGTCTGCTTTCAGCACAGTATGAAAGACTGTGCTGAGACTATGGCAAGCCTTTGACTTTTTAAATTAATGAACATTAAATGCACAAATTAATGAATTTCATGAGACATTTCCACTTTTGCACACATTGTGCCTTAGTCATGTTCACCCTCCCTTCTAAACTTTCTTTCTTTCCTTTCTCCTTTAAGAGCTGTAAAGACAAAAAACATGAAAAACAAATCGGCAGGTTCAAAACTTTTCTAGAGCAGAACCTTCAAATAAATCCTCACATGAACACACAGGAGATAAAACTTGTATGCTGTGGGCTCTGAGAGATATTGCAGTAGTCTGGGGTGAGTCAAGGGCTAAAGGAGGCATGGAAAGTTTAGTCAGGGGATGCCCTGGCTTTATATTGGACAGTTGGGCAAAAAATAGACTCAGGGTTATCTGGGCAAAAAAAAAAACAGATTCAGAGTTATTTTAAAAAATCAAAAGCAATCCAGACAAAGAGTAGCAAAGGAAATTACAGGGCTCTTAAAGATAATGCATAACAAGTAGTTTTATGAATAGAGTATTATCCAAAAGCAGCTTTTAAAAATACTTTGAATCATGCTCTAATTGTGTAAAAAACAAACAGTAAGGGAAATGGAAAAATACAAATACATTAGAACTCAAAAGCTATGCACCTGTTTGTCCGACAAGAGAACATCTGAAGAGCCCTGAAGCATGGCACTCTTGGCAGAAGCTGCCTCCTGCTGGAAGCTTGGGGCGCAGCAGCCCAGGGCTCTCAGAGTGGCTTTCCAACACTCAGGGCTCAGTAGCTGCTCCGCAGAGCCTAGGGAGCAAGGACACAGTGAGCAAGTCTGCATCTTTCCCAAACTAGGTTTTTCTACTTGAATCAAAGAACATATGATTCAACACAGTAACAACTATACACAAATCCAAACCAAATTCATAGGAATACCTTCTGGTAAGATGACCAATGTAAACAGACCCCACTAAAAGAACTGATCACCTGGATATTTCACTTTCCTTGTTCCTGGTAAACTGGATTGGCGTGAACTCTGCCAAGTCACTCGAGCTAGTCAGGTGGGAAGCCTAACCTCCAGCCCTGCCTGGAGAATGAGAAGATTGTTGCCTTCTTAGTTCAAGGTAACAGCTATCTATGTGTATGTGAGAAATGACAGCAAAAGGACAAAACATTAGGTACAGAATACAATGCCGGAATTCACCCTCTTGGGAAGGAGTCTCCTACTAGCTCAAAAATTCTGCTCTTACCAAAGGCAAAATCTAAACCAACACACAGAGCCAGCACGTGGAGATCACCAGCTGACATTCCCAAATAGTTCCAACTCTTCTACTTACCAACCTCATAACCTACAGGATAGAATATCTCTTAAGGTGCTTTCTAAACAGACAGAGCACAGGAGTCAAATAGGACAACAGGTTCACAGGAACAGGCCAGAGAGAAAGGATTATAAGGCCAGTTGCAATATGTGAGGTGGGAGGCATCTAGGGGACAATGAAAAATGTCCAATGGTTAATACAGTCTGGATCACAAGACAGAGGCCTGGAATCCAACTAATGAAAAGAAAGTCATGAAGACCCAGAAGATGGCAGGGGTGTCAGGGAAAACAGGCTCAGAGAATGACGAGGTGGAAGGACTAAGGACAGGAAACCTGGGAATACCAACATGGTAGCAAGGTAGGGAAGAGAAGCCAGGAAGGTATAAGTTACTGAATCTAATAGGTGTAAGATTGTTATTCTTGAGCCTTTACCTGAATTTCTTCTCCTGGTAAGCCAAACATTTTCAGCTAAATACAAGTCAATGGTAGCCTACATAAAAAGCTCATCATCTCTTAAACTATTTTAGAGAAGAACCCACAATACACATTTGATCAAATTTTAAAATTGCAGAATAAATATTAGCTACCTACATATTCATTAAAATCTATACAAAAGAAGACAACCCACTTGGGAGCCCTTCTGTCTCTCTCTCTCAGACAGCTTTTTCTCAACAAATATATTCTGCTCTTAACCTTTGTTGTTCCTAAAATTCAGTCTTCACTTTTAGAGGACACGAACTTGTACCAGATATCTAGTAGGTTGGGAGTTTCTTTCCTCTATATTATTTGGAGGTCTTCTACTGAGATCATCAGGTGGAGACTTAAAGTTGTACACCTACCCAAGAGGAAAATGCCTGGTATTTATTGAGAGCCTTTGGATAGACCCTCTGTAGAGTATCTCTGAATGCCATCAATAACTAAGATTCCCTTCAGCCTGAAGAAGCCAGATCAGTCATTGCCCATTATTCCCTCACAGCTGTTCAGGGTACTTCTTCAGATAGGGGAATGTTATAGGCAACTGAGTTAATTAGAAATATAGGCCGTCAGACAGGTCTAGGCCCTCAAAGGAGTCAGTGAAACCTTGGAGGAGACAGACACCTCCACTGCAGGTCAGATCCCAAGACAAAGAGACAAAACAAATGGAACCACACCCTAAGTACAAACATCAGGGATAGATATTTTACATAGGTATCCAGCACCTTGAGGAAGCCAAAAGAAGCTATATCCAACCCCCTACAGGCAAAGGCCCTGTTCCCACTTGCCACATGACTCACTTCCCTACTGGATCCTAATTTAATCAATCTTACCCGAGGCATGTATACCCATAATGTCGTTGGTTGGCCATAGTTCTGGCCCACCTTATGCCCACCTGCCTTACAAGTTTCCATTTTTCCCCATCTTGGATGCATCTTACCTTGTGGTTTCACCCTATAAAAGTCTCTAGAAAAGAGTTTTTGGCAACCCACTCAGGACCCCTTCTGTCTCTCTCATACAGAAGCTTTTTCTCAATAAATATATTCTGCTCTTAACCTCTGTTGTTCCTAAAATTCACTCCTTGATTTTAGAGAACATGAACTCATATTGGACATCTAATCTAGGTAGTCTGGGAGTTTCTTTCCCCTATATCAGTAAGAATGTGGAAAATTTAATGTTGCTCTTTCCTTTGGTAAATATAGGTAGAGTCTATTATACCAGGACAAAATACATGTGCAAAAAACAAGTTAAAAAAAATTGCATGTGTAGCAGGGGGATGACCCAAAGATTACCCACCACTTGGAACTATAGATAAACCAACCAACTCATAAAAGTATCTTCTCTTTCCTTGTCAAATCTGTCTGTAGAGAAAGTAGGCCCTTTTCCACCTTATTCCACTTCAAGACAGCTGCAAAGTTAAGGTAAAAAGGTGGTAGCAGAATATGGAACAAGTGTTGTCTTGCTGAATCAGGGCCCATTCTAGCATTCAGGGCAATTACTAACCATTGTCATAAATGTCAACTTTCAGGGCATTGTTCATCAGGTTTTTTAGGTGATGACTAGTGACTTCCAACTCTTGTACTACTCTACTACATTTTTGGATGATGTCTTCAGAGCGGTAAATATGGCATTAAATATTTCCTGAAACTTATTTGGCCATAATTAAATGAAGACACTTACTTTGCATCAGCAGCCTGAGAACATCACTGTACTGGTCAGGAAACTGGTAAAGAAGAAGATAAGTCCAGTGCTTACAGAAAAGATTAAATGGCATCAAAATATCTTCATCTGGTTCCAGGCCCCAGGCAGTAAGTGCCAAATGAATAGACTCCAAAAGCCTGGTACGATCAGACAGAGGAGGTTTAGTGGTGTTTAACCATTGTTTAAGATCAAACTAAAAAGAAAAAGAAACAAGAAGCAGTTTTATTTACATTAGAAAAATGAGTGAAGTAGAGAGGTCTGCACAAATTTAATTCAAAAAGCAAAGATTATTTCATATTTACCAATTTATAAAAATGGAAACTAAAATATACGGACAAGCACAGGGAAGAATATAAGAAGTTCACTGATTGGCACCATTATAAAACCATTTCTACTGTCTGGGGTCTCAAGAGGGTTGTCTTTGTAACATAAAAACCTTGCTGACCATTCTTTATTGGTTCACAATTTCACTCTGTTCTTAAAAGATACATACTTTTCAACCTAATATTAAGGTTCCTCCTCAAGCCCCAGATCAGAACTTATAGCTCACCTTCACTGGTCACAGAACCATAACCAAGCAGCCACTTTATGGAACTGTCTTGATTTAACAGCCATGTTTCTGAGCTGCATCATTTTCCTGCCTCAGTTAATAAAAATTCAGATTGTTGTATTACCTTCCAGAATCCCAAGCTATAAAACATGTTCTCCTCTATTACAATTAAGATCAATCTCTAGGTTCTAAAAAATGCCCAGATTTTATTGCTTCTTAAGTGTCAGAGAAACAGGTAAAGCTTTGAGATTTTCAACTAGTTAAGTAAATCATTGCCTTGGTCTCACAAAGTATTCTATTCAAAATTAGGACAAAGACAATTTGTTTATATCTGGCTTATTCCAAATGTAAGATATTTAACATATTACAATTCATTTTTCAGACGTAATTTAGGTACAAATTCAGATAAATTTAAAAGAAAGATGCATTAAACTACTAATATGAATATTTTCTAAACTGTACTAAGTTTTAAAAGCGGACTTGAGGGAGAGGCCTTTTTATACTATATGGACTATGATTATCCTACACAATATAAGCAGAGTTCCAGATCCAAAAGAGAAAACCTGCGTGGGGTCAGCTGGGCTGCCTGAAGATTATGTAAAAGTGAAAAAGGCCTTTCAACCTATGGTCATCTGGAACCAAACTTTGGGGGGGTCCTTCTATTTTTATGGAGTGGGAAACAACTATCATTTTTCCATTCTGTTTCACAGCATCAAGACTGAACCACCTCTTACCTTTGTTAGGAGCATGAAAATCATGTCACTATTGTCCTCACTTAGAAACTTCACCACTTTCTCGTACAGCTGTATGAACTCCACAGGTGCAGCATTGGGAGTGAAGAAAGGAGACAATAGAGAGCAGAGCCTTCTATTCTTCAGAATGGTCTGTAGTACCTTTTTGCATTCTGATTCAGTACCACTGATAAACACCTTGAAAAAATGGGGAAAAATGTCACCAAATTCTCCCCCTTCACAACCTTTACATAAGCAAACAAGTTTTAAGGAGTACTAAAAATGGTGAAAGTGTTTCTTCTAAATGAAAATATGAAACAATCAAGAAATATATAAAATTAACATAGATTAGCCTATCACTTGCAATGTAGATAACATTTAAAACTGTATAATCTATTTGGGTAAGCCATATATAAATAATTATGAGTTTACTACACAATTCTAAAGAGATTAAAATTTTAGAGGAATTTTAATTCAGAAATTTGCAATGTGCCAAGCGTTCATCATGGTTCTACATTATGTTAAGGAAATCAAATTCTAGGTTATAGATTTTGTTGAGATGTGACTTTAATAAAGTTAGAAAGCTAACTCTCACACTATGTATTCAGAATAACTTCCCCTTTTTTAACTTGGTTCTAATACTAAAGAGTACTAAGATGGAGTATTTCAATAATCCTAGAGTCAAGAAGACATTGATAAGGCTGATCACAAAATAAAGTACACAAACAGAAATAATAAAGTACAAAACTAATAGGTTTGAATATATTAAAATTTAAACTTGTATAATCAAAAAAATGATAAAAGTAACTAGCTAGAAAAATATGTGTACACATTCCAGATTATCAGGTTAACAGTCTGACAAGCACTTTCATGGCAATCAAAAAGCAAAAAATTCCTACAAAATTGTTTAAAACATAACCAATAATTCATATAAACATAAATATAAATATATATATATGTATATGTATAAACTGCCAGTAAACATGAAAAGATACACAACACTGCCTTACAAACTTTTTTTTTCTTTTTGTTTGTTGGAGACAGGGTTTTGCTAAGTAGTTTTTTTTTCAGTACACATATTTGTTTGACACAGTAATCATGTTTTTAGAAAGTGATACTAAAGAAAACAGACTAGCTGGATGTGCTCCCTCACACCAAGTGGACTGGCACAAGTTTAAAGCCAGTCTTGGCTACATAGTTGAGGCCAGCCAGAATTATGTAGCAAGACTCTGTCAACGAAGGAAGAAAGAGAGGGAAGAAGGGAAAGATGGATGGATAGATGGATGGATGGATGGATGGAAGGAAGGACAAAGAAAAAGAGAAAGAGATGGAGAAAGTGAGATAGAGACAGTGAGAGCGACACAACAAGAGAGTGAAAGGAGGAAGCAAGCGTGGGAGGGATCCAAAAAGTTTACAAAAATACACAAGAATGTTTATCTAATTGATTTTGGAAACTTCCCTGATGTCAATACAACCTGGATGTGGACCTTTGCTACCTATATTAATACCAGTTGCCTCATTTTGCTGTATCATTACAATTTGGCTTCTTAGTATATTTGAAAAAGATTATAAACTGGTATTCTAAAGCATGCCCTTCAGTGCTTGTGTAAATAAAATTGTAGAATGACACTTCAGATAAAGATGGTGTGATTCTGATTGTGCACTACAACCAAGCTGTAATCAGTTATTAATAATTTAGAATGTAATCCCAGGACCATATTAAGCAAAGAGCCTACAGTGCTCCCTGTGAAATAGTGAAAGAAGAGGGCATTTCTATATTCTAGGACTTCTTCGGGTATCAGAATGGATTTATATAGTTTTTTTCTGGGGGGGGTAGTTTCATTTATTCTATGAGTCTTTTTAACAAATGTTTATCGCTGCACTTTTTCCAGTGTATCACTGTTTTACTTCTCTTGTAGTACTGGAATTCAGTTGGAAGAATAAATTTAAAAAAAAAAAAAAAAAAAAGCCAGGCATGGTAGTGCATGCCTGTAATCCCAATACCGAGAAGGCTGGGGCAGGAAGATCATTGTGAGTTTGAGACCAGCCTGGGCTAAACAATGAGCTCAAGTCCAGCCTGAACTGCATAGCAAGACCCTGTCTCAAAAAGACAAAAGACCAAAAAAAAAAAAAAAAATTATCTTGGCTTCACTATAAGAAAACAATCTACCTAAATATCCCCCACAAAGATTAATACAAAACAATGCAACTGTGTGAAACATTCTGCAGACACTGAAATGACATGATAACCGTAACATGTAACAGTACCTAAAAGATATATTTAAATAGAAAGACAATGCAAGATATATTTAAATAAAAGACAAAGACATGTTTATTTCTATGCTTTATCTCTATACATCTATAAATAAGCAGGGATAACAGACCATGTTTATACACAAACGCTAATACCCATACCTAAGACAAACTGTAATAAAATGTTAGTAGAACAATTAGTACCTCCAGGTGGTTAGGACAATGAGAAGTTTTTCTTCTTTATACTTTTTATATTATCTGTACTGATTTAATAAGCACATACTAAGTTTATGATCAGAAAAAAGAACTTCTTAGGAAAAAAACTGATTGTAATACCTGTTCAGCATCATTTGTTTACACCTTTCCATAAGTGCTCATTTGATGAAATTCAAGTGAGAGTACATGATTAGTGTTCATACATTCTTTTATGACACATTTCATAATGCTGCACACATAGATACTTTGCCTATGCCCTTGTTAAATGTTTTAACATTTAACTGCAAGTAAAACAGGTAAATAAATGGTATCTGAGAATGGTAACTGTAAGGCAGCTGTGGAGAAGTAGCGGGAACACTAAGTATTGTCAGAAGCCATGGGATGCTGCTGTAGCTCCAGCACTCTCAGTTGTACTCTGCAGGGCCATTCTTCTTTTTTATTTTTATTTTTTTGAGACAGGGTCTCACTACACTTGGAAGACCACCTGGACAGCTCTCCTTGAACTAAGAGCAATTATTTCCACTTTGATTAAATCTGGCCTTATTTCCTCGTACTGATATGGAATACAGCTGGCGAGGCCATTTCCTTTTCCTTTCAATTGGCTTTAAGTAATGTAAATAGGGCCAGCTGAAGTGCTGATGCATAATCTTTGAAGCTAGGAGATAGACAGTAGCTGCTTCCCTATCCTGTGACCCTCAAAACCATGGCTGAACTAGGTGAGATGAAGAGCCATGGCTCGAGGGCTGTCAACTGGGATGAGCCTCCAGACAGGTGGCTCTGACTTCCCAGATCAGAAAAATTTACCTATCAGAACTGAAAACATTGGATGCTTCCTCCGTTGTGTTATGCAGATTAGTCTTTTTTTTTTTTTTTGGTCTTTTTGAGACAGGGTCTCTCTATGCAGTTCAGGCAGGCCTTGTGCTCACTTTGTAGCCTAGGCTGGTCTTGAACTTGCAATGATCCTCCTGCCTCAGCCTCCCAAGTACTGGGATTACAGGCGTGAGCCACCATGCCCAGCTGATATCCTTCTCATTGCATATTGCAGAGGTGCTTTCAGGCATCCTAGCGAGCCAGGCTCACAGTACTTACCCATTTCCCTTCATTCTCACCATCATCCTCAAACCACTCCCTTCTTCACGAATTAATAAAATCCAGGTTGAACCTTAGGTTGAGGCCTTTGTTCAGATGAACCTACATCCTGGCCGGGCTTGGGAGCCCCTTGGCTCCCCACATCTATAAATATGTCTTAATGTCTTTATTCTTGCTGTGGTTTGCACTGGAAGTGGTAGATTGTAATTAACTTGCTAGAATTCCAGTAATTTTTCTATGGGATTACAAATATAAACTGGATTGTGATGGGGTCTGGGAGGGCTCATCTATAACTACACACTTCAGGCTGGCACCAAATTCACTACACAGCCCAGGCTAGCATCTAACTTGCGATCTTTTGGCCTAGACCTCCCAAACGCTGGGATTATAGATGTACGCCACCATTCCCAGCCTGTCACTCACTCTTTTAGAGACCAGTTTTCTCATCTTTAAAATACATCAACAGGTCACTGGGAGGATGAAACATAATGCATTTAGAAGCATTTTAAGATAATGAGCTTCATGTTATTAACACCAAGAATATATGACAGAATCTTGATGTCTCTCCAGACTTATTAACATAGGTAATTTAATGTCTCTTGAATAAGAAGCCACATTCTGTACCAAAAAATCTATTTACATCTTAAGAAGCCAACAATTCCAAAAGGCTCTGACTCAACCTACAACAGAATTCTGAAGTCAGTGCTGACTGTACTTAAGGAAGCCACTGCAGACACTAGTTGTATTTGAATAATACTAACAAAAAATAACCTTACCTGTCCCAAGATCTCAATACATGAAGTAAAGAACTGTCTTGTGGGAGGATGGCGCTGTGTTTCATCACTGACATACTCTACAACAGTAAAGAAAAGGCTAATGCCAACTTTCTGAATTCCAGGTGTCGGCTGTAACTTGTAGGCATTCACTAAGGCCCTGTGGGAAAATATGGATGCAAGTATTGGTCTACAGTGAAAGAACTTGTATTCACAGGTGTTTCTGATGCCTCAGCTTTCTCAGACAATATTTGTTAACAGTCCTCAGAGCCCTATCCAAATGTCATCTTAGAAATATTTCATGTGATGTGTTCTTTCAACTTTAGCTAATAACTCACTTTCAACCAACAGTAATGCTTTTATGCTCCCCCAGGAAAAACAAAAATCAGCTGTAGGACTAATTAACATTCTTATACTTTGTCAGAAAAATTAAAATTTTTCACATTTCGTGTGTAAATCATAATTATTTAACTTTTTTAATTTCTTATATAACACATACTTTTAAACACAAGAATGGTGACTTCTCTAAATTTTAAAATCTAAAACACTGGCTAAACTTGAGCAAAAAAAATTTTGTATAACAGTAAAGCCTAGAATAAAGACGGCCCTTTTAATTCTCACATTTTTTGAGTGCCTTTTCCAATGACAGAAATATCAACCTATGGATCTTCTGTTCTGCTCTTCCACCCCAAGCCCCCCAACTCAACCCACAAAAGGATTACCCCACTCCATACATCATCCCAGCTTGCAAACTTTCCTGTAAAGGGCCAGACAGTAAATATTTTACACTTTGTAGGCCACAAAGTCTCTATCACAAATGGTCAACCCTACCATAGCAACTTAAGAGCCATAGACATTATAAATAATGGAAATGGCTGTGTTCTGAAAAACTTTTACTTATAAAGATAGGCAGCAGGTGAAATTTGGCCTAAAAGCCAGTTTGCTGATTTTTGCACTAATTACTGGGTGTCTGACATAAAGGAGAAGTGCCATAACATGTATAATTACTATTAATGATAATACAGTAGTATTTTAAATTATAATATTGTCAAAACTTACGTGATCAAGTTTTCTGCATGCACAGCGGCTTCCACAGTATTAAGTGAAGGTGGCTTGGCAGCTTCTGCTTGCAATTGCTTCACTTCTTTCCATAAAATATGAAGCTGTTGGCTTACTGCTTCGTTCTTATACATGCCTTCAAACTAACAAAAATTGAGTAGGTCAACAGATTTCTTTTCCTCTGCATGTTTCTATTACAGGTATCTTATTATAAACATGCTGGCATGTAATACTTCGCATTAAAACTTAAAATTCTGTTGAACCTCAGAGGAAAGGAAAAAATTTGTCAAAACACCGTCAAAGAATCTCAGATTTTCCAATGGGAAGTAGGGAAATAAGATATTCTCAAAGGGGAAGGTGGTTAAGGGATGGGATGAGGGGGAAAGGGATGAAGAAAAGGAATTGGGATGTATTATATACACGTACCAACTCCACACAAAGAATATAAATATTATATGTACCCCCTGCAAAAAAAGGAAAGGGATCAAGAGATAGGGGAGAAGGGAGGGAAGGGAAAGGGGACAAAGAAAGGAATTAAGATGTGTTTGCATTCCCACAAGGAATGCAAAATTATATACAACACACATGTAGCAACAAACAAAATTTTTAAAGAATTTCAGGTTTTTCATGAAAAATTCTCCTCCAGTTAAACAGAATTATTTGCTTATAAAAACACCAAAATTTATATTGATAAAAACTGATATGATCTGCAATTATCAATGGTTCAAATCTTTCACAGGATCAATTCTACTTCACCCTTGTTTTGACTCCTCAAATCCTCAAGAACAGACCCAGTACCTTCCTCTGCGAGGCTTTTCTAAAGACATACCAGGCCCCTCCTCTGCATATCATCCTCACTCCCTCTCCCCAGCCCCAGCCCTAACCTTTTGTGTGCTCTCAAACCAGCAACACATACAGTTCAACTTCAGACACTTAGAAGAGGACAACACATTAGTGGTTAATAAAACAGCTGCCATTGTGAAAGAAAAGATACATAATTAGAAAAGATATAAGACAAAATATGGAAAAGTACCCAAATCAACTGCACACTAAAGAAACAGCAATTGGTCAATTCAATGAGTTCTGAAAAGTTAGTCTTTGATAAACTTTATTGATTCTCATAAAGATATGACACAAAATTTAGCTTTAAAAAATAAGTTGATTTCAATTTAAAGGACTACACTTTTGAGACTGTGTCTTTCCTATTTGAGATTAACATACCCTTTCTCCAAATGAAGGTGACTCATATGGTAACTTTTGTTTGTGCATTTTACTGTCCTTTTGAGAACATAGACAGATGCACAGGACATCATAAGCCCATGTTGCAACACTGAAACAAAACCAAGGTGGGGGTCCTCTTTATAACCCGCCTTATGGTTTACAGTACTGAAAGCAGTACGCCTTCAGGAAATGCAAAATTTAGCACCCTACCCCCAACTTCAAAGGCCCAGCTGTTACCCAGGATGATCAGTTCAAAGCTATCTAAGTTGTGTTCTTCTTTTACCTTCTTGACTTCAACCTTTGTGTACTCCACATGGATCACTGCTTTCAGTAATAGATGAAAAATTTAAGAAACTCAAATGCCAAGCTTCTGTGGATTCTCACTTCTGTCATTTAGCATGGATCAATATACTCCACAAACAAGGAAGACTGAGAGCCATGAATGTTCCTTTGGTATTAGACCACAGGGCATACTGCCCTTATGGGCTCTAAAAAGACTGATGAAAGCATCTCATATTCAGGGCCTCTTTATCACTGATGATTAAAGATATCCATTAGCAGATTACTATCAATGACCTCTGTGTTGGCTGCTGTGTACACAGGAATGAAATTAGTTTGGTCTTTTCAGTAAACTGACAAACGTGGGGAATTGCACCCACTGGTGACTGGAAGCCTGGCAGTGTATCATCAGGATCTGAGATCCAAAGAGCAAGGATTGCTGAGCACTGGACCATCTTAATGCCAGGTTGCTGAAGGCACCCATAAGAATGAAGTCTCTTTTTTCATTCTCTACTAAACTTTAATCTGAGTAAAAGTAGGGGAAAAAAGAGAAAAGGAGGAAGGAAGGAAAGAAGGAAGGAAG